>JAOWBL010001788.1:0-14723 GCA_028564865.1 Zenarchopterus dispar
CACATATATATATATATATATATATATATATATATATATATATATATATATATATATATATATGTGTGTGTGTGTGTCATTTGGTGGCATTATGACCTATCAATCACCCAAACAAAGCTGGAGTGGCTCCCCACTGCTAGGGGAGGTCTGACCTGCAGCCTACCATGACATTGAAGGAAAGAGTGAAATCCATTACACCAAAGTATGATGGATATCATCACTGGGGAAGCTCTGATGTAACCTGACATATAATTTGTTATAATTTGTTAACCAAAAAGAAAAAGTGTGATTATGGTCACCTTTATCCCTGTCTTTTGCTCTTTTAGGATTCCCACTCAGTACATGCTCTGAATTTTATGTCTGTAATCCCAAACATAATATTTATACATGTTGCATGTGAGATCATCCAGAGAGTGATCTGGTCATTTCAGTGAGATTTAAAGTTAAATTAAGATTTTAAAAGTAAAGTCTTTGCATCACTGCAAGTGAAAATTAATTATATGCATTTTACATTTAAAAATTATTCTCTTTAATTGTCACAAAATATGGTCTCTTTATCATAGAGAATATTAAACACAACCATCCATACGTTTTCCATGAGAATTTCTATTTTCCAGCTGCAGATCAGGAGCCTCATGTATCTAAGCCAATTTGGTGTGGACTCATATCATATGTTCCCACTGCAAAGAGACATTTTATTTTATCATCTATTTCAAACCCTCAACAAAAGATTAATCAGGCATCATCCACACTTTTCTCAACAGTCTGCCCCCCTTTTTTTAAATTATTCTACTTCTTGTCTACTAATTGTCCTGTGAAATGCTGTGAAAATGTTCATGTAAATTTAAAATATATATATATATAACATGCAACCTTCGGTCACTTACTGGATTTCCTTACTTGATATTCTTTCCTCTTTAGAAGAGGAGTCATGCTGTAACATACAACTAGCAGGTCTTTCTTACATCTTATCTATTTGGTGTCCCTACAGTGCCTCTTATTTATCTGTCTCTGAACTTTCCCCTTTAAAGCCTTTGCCTTTAAGAAATAAAGTAAACAGTGAACCAAACAATCCCCAAAGTCCGGAGAGGTCAGTGTAAGTTGGCCATAACACAGGAAGCTTTTCGACAACACAAAAACTTTAGAAGGCACACTTTAAAGGGTATTAAGAGGAGAAGAAAATAAAAACACTGAGTGGAACGAAGGGAACTGAGCTCACATGTGGGAGAATTGTGACAAAGACGGACTGAGCTGACTGCCTGATCTGCCTGTTACAGGTGATGTTGCAAAAAAATTTTGTAGATGAATCAGCCTTAAAATTTGTCTGAGCAGAGCTTTGTCAGAACTATGAAGCTTACTGGGACCCTCCTTTTTGCAACAGACACTGAATATTTAAACAACTCAATGCTGATACCACTGCAAACAAACAGAGCAGGTATGACTGACACTTAAATACTCTGGTTTAAAATCATGGGCCTCTTGACTGTTCACAATTTAAAACAATAACTACATAAAAAAAACAGAGCTACCTGCATTCAAATGTACGAAGTATTTGATTCCTTGGTCATATCACCATTCTGCAGAAGCTTAGCAAAAATATTAATACAGCAAAACTGAGAAGCTTGACGAGGTCTAATTATCAAAAATATTACAAAATTACATTTTCTGTACTTCAACTTATCATTTCAGGTCAATATCAGATTCCATTTCAAATTTCCTCCATAATCTAACCATCTTTCATTATTCTAATTAGGCTTCTTTTGAGCTGAATCAGGCCTTTTTTCTACTTGTTTAAATGAAGAAGCTTTACGACCAGGCTGTTCTTCAGATCGAAATAACTGCGAGGCAAACGTATTCTAATCTCTTAATTCAATCTAACTGATCTTTGACCACAGAAAGCATTTTCCTTGTTAAATTGTAATCCCCAGCTGCCTCATCTGCCTAAACGAAGTGTGCAATTTGCAGACATTATTGCCTGGGGTCTGTACAGTCTCTACAGCAGCAATCAAACATTGGCAGGATGCAGTTTAGAGCAACATGGAGGGAAGACTGAGTTGCCAGTGTAAAATTAGCCAGAGGAGAGTAGTGGACTTTGGTTTGCCACTGACCTCTAACAGCTTTAATTAAATGGGGAATTTCCTCTTCCTCCTGAGTAATAACTAGCAGAGCTCCTCGGAGGCCCTTGGCATTCACATGGAGCTGGGATAAGTCTACCAACTGCATAACCCTGCTTTTATTATTATTACACTGTACCTGACAGGCCGCAAAACAGTGCCCAGTTGATTTTGATGCTCTGAAGCTGTGCCCTTGTCCAAAAGTATGCGCCTTTACCAAAGTGGAAGAAGACTCTTGATGTGATTTATTGATGAAATGCCTCATGAGTGATAATCTCTGTCATGGGCTCTGCTTCCAACAAAGCTGATGTTATCAGGACTTTGTAGACAACTCGAGGGCAAAGTCAAGCTTTAGTTCAGGGACTTACTGTTTACTCTATCTGAAATCTTGAATTTTTTTTATTTTTAATATCTGTGCATATATATATGCACACAACCAATTTGCAGATGCACCGGCGTCAGCACACGTCTCAGCGGTGCCGCAAACTGATAAAGACAGGAATCAGTGTTTCATATGTGCAGACAGAGCCACGGGTAAACACTATGGTGCGTCCAGCTGTGATGGTTGTAAAGGTTTCTTCAGAAGGAGCATCCGCAACAATCACATGTACAGCTGTAGGTGAGTTTCATCACAGTTCCTCTGCCAAACCTCATGTTTTTGTTCAACATTATTGTGTCCCCATTTATATCTCAAAATCCCACACCATTTTGTAATAAAAACATGGATCTTTTAACAATTGCACATTGTGGAAAAAGCTGATACAACATTTTGTTCCACATCTGAGACTGCTTTTAAAAGTGCTTGTGCCAAATCCCTTCAATATTCCATGTGTGATACCTGTTAATTTCACACATAAAACTCTGTTTACTGTTATAAAAATTACATGAAGCCTTTTCCATCCCTGGAGAGAAACTAGTGACGTCTGACAAACTGCCGGTAATGATGTCACTTGATTCAGCATTTGCCAAGTCTGACAGCATGAAATCTGAAAATTAAATTTCCATTGTATAATATCTCAATTAAGTGATTAAAAGGTAGAAATGCAATATGATATTATTATTACATTTTGGATTCTTAATTTAGAATTAACCCTCATTTGTACATCCAAGATGCATTGTCCTCCCAGTCCTCTGCCTTTATACCATACCAACTTTATGTATTTACTACCATCGGGGTAAAGTACTTTACGGTGAGCCTTTTGCAGTCTTTGTAACCACTTCAGTTTTATACATGTCTAAACAAGAGGAGTTAGGGTAAGATGGTTTCATTTTGTTGCAATTTAACAGTTTTCCCACTAGATGTCACTGTATTATACATACTGAACCTTTTAAATTACCATAAATTTGGAGAAAAAGAGCTACAGCTAGAAAAACAAGGGTTTACCACACCTCATAGCCCCCTGCTCAGCTTTGTTAGATAATTACACTGTTTTCTTAAAAGACTTAACAATATGTGCATCTGTACTCATGCAAAAATCACTTTTTTCAGGTTCAACAAGAAATGTGTTGTGGACAAAGACAAAAGGAATCAGTGTCGTTACTGCAGACTACGAAAATGTTTCAAAGCTGGAATGAGAAAGGAAGGTCAGAGTAAATAATTGTTTTTTAATTTTGTATGAGTTGCATTCAGAGTTTGGCTTAAGTGTAATTAAACCAAAACAACCTGCATAAATGTTTTCAAAGTGTAAAAAACAATTGTGTCTAAAATAAGTTATATTCATTTCAAGGTAGAAGACAAAAAAGTGTCTCAAGAAAATACTCCTTTCTTGAGGACAATGAGATGTCAGCATTCAGTTTTGTGTGTGTACGTATGCTGCGCATATCGTTGTCCTTATCTTTCTCTGACTGCCACAGATAAGCAGGGAGAAAGAGATGCAATCAGCTGTCTCTAGTCTCCAACACATGAATAATTAACATGCCTGACCATGAGCAAATATTTGCTCTGCATATTTTTTTTCTGGAAGGATGTTACTCCCAACCCTCTGAAGTGAAGGCCAGGGGTACAAATTTAAATCTTTACTTCACTAATTAGCCTGATTTCCATAACATGCTGTAATATTACTTGCAAATTAAGTCTGGAGTACATCTGTGGCAGAGACAAATAAGTAACTCCAGCATTTTGTCATTTTATACTTGACCTCTGGGCACTCTGTAACTGTTTACTCCACATCTGTGCTTAAATGATGATCCACAGGGGATTCATCCTGAACATTGTCATTCAAGAGCAAAGCACAGAGGGACCTGGCAGTTACTTTCCTCCCCTACATGTACTTTGATTAATGCACTTGCTTTAGTCTAAGTATCTTCTAAATGATTACTTTGACACTTGGCCGTGTTGTTTGACTTTGTAGAACCATACAAAATCAGTCGGAGGCCATTCAGACTGCTGTTCATAATGAGTCTGGCAGATAAGTCATCAACATGTAATGACATCTCCTCTACAAAATATAATTTGCACCAGCAAGCATCTACACATCCATCTCTACTTCTGCCAGTGACAACTAAAAGAAGCTGTTTTGAAATTAGAAAACAGATAAGTCTACATGACTTGATTAAAACACTAGCTTCCAAAATTTAGTTGTGGTGTGTCTGTTTAAATCTTGCATGAGAACTAATTCTTCTTTTCTCCTTGCCTGCACTGCAACTTTTTAAGGATAAAACTCAGACAAAAATGCAGATTCATTTCTATCATTATTGTTATATTTTTCTTTTTCTCACAGTAGCTACAAACCTAAGGAAGATATAAACCAAATTTTGACTAGATTTACTACTCTACACACTTATATCACCTTACATCAACTCTTCCATTGATTAAGCATTAACAGCCATGACATTTTGTAACGTCACTTTTTTATGTCCTGCTGCAAACACACTTGAGTAAGCAAATACAACAAAGCCTCAGAGAACCTTTGGAAAAGTAATTTGTCTAATTTCTGCTTCATTTCCTAAGTAGGCACCATTTGCAGTGAACAGTGACTTAATTTCACGGAGGACAGAGAGACTTTGAGTTTCCTTTAACAATGTGTTTACAGTGGGGTGCAGTGGTTCTGCCAATATGGAGAAGCCAAGAAACCTTCCCTGATGGCTCTTTCCTCTTTTTATTCTCCAGCTGTTCAGAATGAGCGAAATTGCATCAACTCTCATAGAGCCAAGAGACGAACAGTGGGCACTCTGTCCATCAGTGTGCTGCTGCAAGCAGAGGCCAGCGTGCAACAGGTAACATGCTGCTTAAAATTGTGCATACACAGCTGTGTGACAGATACTGACGCTTTTCTCATACGTGACCACCAACTGATCCCTTCTCTGTTTCTGAAAGTCAGTGAGATGGAGATCAGAGATGAAAAGAACTTACATTACATTTGAGACTCACTGGGTTGGATTCAGTTACTCCTAATTGAAGTAAAGGACAAAATTGCAGAAGGACCTCATCTAATTATGGCCCATTTGTTGCACCACTAGGTCTGGCATTGAACTCTGCAGCCTTCAAACACATAATAAGAACCAGATACACGCTTTTGCATGTCAAAGGAATGTGCAGAAATAAGCTGTACGACTGGCATCCAAACTTTCATTTAAAATTAATAAGTAGGTGTATCCAGACTTATGTGTTCTATATTTATTATGCCACATCACTGATTTTAGATGAACATAAGTTTCATAATGCAACCAACTGAATCACTCTCTTTCAGCAAAAATGTAGAGGAACTACACTGGCCACTGAAGAGTTGAAAAGCACCTTCCAGAATCAGTCACCCTATCTACAAATAGTATAACTATATATAGGAATCTGTCATGCTGCACCTCCACATTTCCTGCAGAGAGGGATACTTGAACTAAACTTGATGAGTGACTTAAACAGTCCAGTGGATATTTAATCATCCAAACTTAAGATTTCAAGCTCACTTCACAAACTGACTCAGTTTTTTTTTCTCTTCATGTTCAATCTGTAAAATACAGTCTAACTTAACTTTGGTTAATGTAAATAACAACAGATTACAGTTTTCACAGCGTGAGTAAATTTGCTGTTACCATCAAGCTTTAGTTTTTAAGTATGCCAAGTATTGTTATCTCTTTCAGAGCATATATGGTGAAAAAATGGTGAATATGTTTAATTTCCACACTGCCACATCACCTGAACTCACGTTGTACTTTCCTGCTGCCAGTTTCCAGGGCTCCTCTCCCCTGAGAGTCCTGACATCAGCGCCAAGAAGACAGCCAACGTGGGTGACGTGTTTGAATCCATGAAGCAGCAACTCCTCCTGCTGGTGGAATGGGCAAAGAACATCCCAGAGTTTTGCAGCCTCCCAATAGATGACAGGGTACAAAGAAGAAGGAATATCTCATAGACCTTTCATACCAAGGGCTAGTGTACACGTTTCCATGCAGAATTAAGCAGCAATGCCTGACTTTTTACCTCCTTTTTCATGAGTATTTGCATTTGTTAGTTCTGGTTGATGCTTCAGGTGACAACTTTGCCTGCGGCAGAAGATTTGGTGTGAAGCCTGCATATGTCTGCTTGCAGGTCACCCTGTTACGAACTCATTCTGCAGAACATCTTATTCTTGGAGCAGCGAGGCGCTCCATACCCCTCAACAATTTTATCCTTCTAGGTAGGCCAGAAAAACTGCTTGTTTCCTCTTTTTATTTTATCATTCATTTTATTCCTCAGGGGGAAAATCTCCTTCAAGTGCAGCATAAGTGTCTCTTCTCTTGTGTGTTAACGGTTCTGTTTGAGCAGGCAACGACTTTGTGATCCCACTGAGAGGGGCAGAGGTAGAGGTGTCCAGGGTTGCGTTCAGAGTCCAGGAGGAGCTGGTCAAACCTCTCAGGGAGCTGGACATCACAGACAAAGAGTTTGCTTGCCTGAGAGCTATTGTTTTCTTTGCCCCAGGTCAGTCCAATAAATCTATAAAAGGGCAGGTTTAAGTAAGCTTTTTTGTTCTGCCATTTGCCGTTATCTCTTGCACCAGAAAACTAGTTTTTGGGTTGTTTTGGTTTTTTTGTTTGTTTTCTTTTGATTTTTGCTATTTCTCTCTTGGATCTGTTCACTGTCTTGACAATTTTTCATCTGGCTTTCAGCCGACGCAAATTTCAGGGAGATTTTCTAAAATTGTCCAAATGTGTTGAAGTTCTTGGCAGCCGGGCAAACTTGGCTGCTGAATTTAATGACTCGGTTAACCTGAGGGATTTGCAGTAGAGCCAGACTGAAGGACCAAAGACCAGGGACTAAACAGGCACACCTTTCTAAATCTGCCCAGCAAGGACAGCCATCCAGACTTAGACTTCAAAGTATCACTGAAGCTTCGTTCAAAAATGCTTTAGTAGTCTCTCTGTGAAGCTTAAAACCAAATTATAATACAAGGATTTGTCTGCAGAATGAAGGTTAGACTTTGGGATATTTTCTGATTGTTCACAATAGCAGGTTTCACAATTTCTTTCCCAAATAAGTGATTTAGAGTTCTTTAAGTTAGATGAAAAAGGCTGAAGAACATTTTTATAAATTAAAATAATCTACTTTGCTGTCTTTTACTGGGATCAGTGTACTGCCAAATCAAATAGAGGCACATGTCTATTGTGTAATACTGGTGTTGTCAACATTAATTGGTAAGTATAAAAATATTTGGAAAAAGTAATACTAATATTTGCTTATTCTGTGTGCTCTGTTTTATGTTGGACAAAGCTAGCCCCAGTGATACAAAATAAGTTTCTGTCTTTGCTGACACTAAGGACATATATCTCCTTCACCCAGTTTGGTGAAAAGTCAATACACTTATCCAGTGTGGTGCAGCACAGAACCTGCAGGCCTGGAGAGAGAAACTTCACAACCAATAAGAAGGTTGTAGTTAAGTAATAAATACACAAAACATGATTATGTTTTGTTAGTTTGAGAAGAAAGCATTGACCAAAAGGCATCTTTTTTGCTACAAGAGTGTGGTTGGAAGAGCAAAACAAAGACATTTCTAAGAATATATTTTAGACTGTCGTTGTTGCCAAAGGTGCTTTAACTAAATACCAAAAGAAAAGTCTGAAATTGTATGTGAATTAAATATTTCAGGGGTTTTTATTTAATGCAAATGATTTTCTCAATATGGAGAATCATGTCTATTCTTATTAACTTGGTTCAGTTCTTAGTTTTTATTTAAAGGCATTCTATGAGAAAGTATCTCTACTAACATTCCACCTTCCTAGTTAAGGCCAACCAGGAAATAACAAAAATGTTTGTAGTATGTCAGGCAATAATGCCAATAGCAGAGGCTGGACGTAACGCAAGCAGTTGGTTGAGATACTGTGGTCCCAGGCGAACTCTGCTCGTCCCCATTTCAGCATGATATCGATTGTTTCAGATCTTTTTCAGTAGTAACACTTTAAATGATCATATTTGAACTGATTTGATCAGAATAAATGTAAAGTAATATTATTTGTATCACAGGTTAATGTAAGCTAAGTTAAAATTGCAAACTTTGATTGACATAAAGTGGATGTGCTCCAGGTACTTCCCAGGGCATGTACAAGGTCAAAACTACTCTTCAGAAAACCTGTGGATAGCGTCACAGAGGGATTGTCCAGTACTTATACAGTCTATTTATAAGAAACAACAAAGATCAGCTCTAGTGGTAATAATAGAAGAGTGGTCCATCCCCACTCATTAGTACAGTAAAGTCAGTAATTCTTTCGATATGCTCCCATGTGGTCAGAAGTGGTTTTGCTACACAGAGTGAGTTTAACAATCATTTTAATTCTTATCTTCCAAAACGTGTCTGCATGGACAATGTGGACAAGTTACGATAATAAATACAAGAGGATAATAAATATAATCCTCTTACATTTGTCTTGCAGACTGTCCAGGCCTCGAGAACCCTCAGGGGGTCCGGCATTTGCGTCTCCAGGCCCACCTTCTGCTAGAAGAGGCCGTCTCTGAGCAGCGAGGAAGGTTTGGGGAACTTCTGCTCATTCTCCCTCCTCTGCAGAGTGTCGCCTGGCAGATGGTGGAGACTCTCCATTTGGTACAGCTGCTGGGTGAGGCCAGACTGGACACCCTGCTCCAGGAGATGTTGCTGGGAGAGGGAGCCAAAATGGGCCAGGGACCATGTACAGGTCTAAGTAACTGCAACAACATTTAGCTAGAGCAAATCTACTCTTTCAGCATTTAATTGTATCTAAACACTGAAAAATGATGGTCAGCAGTGTCACTGCAATAGCTGTATGTTCAGTTGACCCATCCACTCTCATATCTGTTCTTCCTTTAGGCAACAATCTGACTCACGATCAGGAAAAGGACCTAACATCACCCACTAATGTCCCCTCTGTTCCCTCGCAAGATTCGACAAGTAAGCACACACAATCAAATGTATCAGACGAACTATGAACTTGTATCAAGCCAAATTGAAACGTTGATATATATATTTCAGTTTACTCTTCACTGAGTAAACATGAAGAGTGGATCATTTTATTCTAAAATTTAGCCTCCTCAAATCCACAGTTTTAGCATCAAATGACAAATTTAATAGTGGTCACCTGACATTTGTTACAATTAAAATGAAATTAAGTCATAGATACTGAAGCTCGGAAATTTAAATCCCATGGCTGATGCTTATTTATCTCACACAGCTCTTACAGGTAACCTTCCTGCTGCCCACACAGACTAGCACTGAGGTGTACAGACACGAAGAAGCTGCCAGTGTGACCACAACATACCTGTGGTGGATGTCCTCTGCCTGAAGAAGCAATAGCCCACCAAGGAGTAATAGAGCCTTATGAGATGGAGACTGAGCACAGCCCAACATATACACGCACCAAGATACAGAGAGCAAAAAGCTTCTTACATATAAACTTATTGATAACGTTTCTGACATGATTAGAAATGCAGAGTCCTGTGTTTGCCAGCAGAGGGCAATAAAAGGTCGCTCTGAAACATATTTGCTGCTCATGAGCGTCAAGTACAATATCTCGGTCATTTGATCAAGATGTTCCTGCAATGGAGAAACTTACAATTCAATTGACAGGGTCAATTCATGACAAGGAGGCTGGAGGTAAAGATAGAAAAGAAAAGATTATACACCATAATACACTGATAAATGCTCTATTCCTCCATAAAACATATAATGTTCTTCCAAACTAAATCCTTTTTTTTCTTGATGTGCTTGAGTTCATATTCCAAAAGCTGAATTGCAATAAAATGTAGAAATAAAATCCATATTTTTGTTCTCCATTGAAGCTATACACAACTCTGAGTGCAGTCTAACAATATATTGATTGTTAATTCGCCAGTTTCAATGCATGAATCACATGAGTCAGTAAAATAGTCACATAATCTGTTTCTGTTTGACACAGGTTCAAATATGTCATTTAGCTTCTGCCTCACTGCTGGGTGAATCCCTGAAGGCGAAAGAGATACTGCAAATAATGAGATCATGGGAAAAGACTGTGTGATAAAATGTCAAAACAGAAATATGAAAATGTGACTCCTCCACAGACATTGGACAGGCTCAGAAAGTTTCCATTTGTCCTCCTGACATGGTCCACTACATGTAAACTCTCAAATTGGTACAATAACGTAATACAGCCCATCAGCCAAAAAGCTCCTAATGGAGATAAATAAAGAAAATCATGCTGTTTTTTTTTAACTGGGATACTGTGGAGGACAACACACAACAGATGAATTCAAATATCCAAACGTTTTAAACATATTTCTTCACATATGTTTCATGTTAACTTACTGCATCTGTGTCAGCTTTTCCTTCTTTGTGTGTTTTCTGATTTTGTGTTACAATTATATGATATTAAATTCAGAAATTCTACACATCTCAAGTAAATAAATAAAAATCAGTTTAAAAAAACAATGGCATTGCATTCACTGGTTGGATGATATTTTGAAGTCAACTGAATGTGTGTTAAGGAATGTGTTCTACATTAACTTGGCCTACTTTAGAGTTGTGAAAGCGATGTTTGGATTTTCTGAAGTACTCAGCATGACTTCACAGTTGATCTTTTCCTGAAGGTAAAGCAGAACTCAAAAATGAAAAAACAAGCAATTTTTTTGTTATATAAAACAAGTCAAAACTCAAAAATCTTGTGTTTTAAGTGTATGCTACACATCGATGGTGTGATTCTTACACTGGCTGATTTTTGCAGTCAATGTGAAGCATCAATGTTTACCTTCTGGAGCTCTATGCTCTGCTGTCCTCGCAATGAATCCATTTTCACACATCAACACCAGAGATGTTCAAGTGGAAATTCTGACAGTTTAGGTTCAGGATGTTTTCACAGTTCCTGTTTGCCCGGACCCCTAAAATGCAGAGATTTTAGGAAGTCTTGTCACATACTGAACTGCATGAGGGCAAGCACCTTTGACGTGCCGCCAGGTGGCAGCACATGATGCAAAGAGCCTGCTGTGAAAAACACTTCTCATTCACAACATATTTGAGTTGATATCAGCACCATGTGTATTTGAAGTTAGCCACGACGGAAAACAACTTGCATGTAAACACAAGGGTATGAAGCAACAACTATTAAAATTGATTTATGACAGCAACTAGACATCCGTCTGCATCAAACTCTCCCCAAGCAGTGTGAAGGGTTTCAGGTGTTCAGACTGAGGAGTCGGGCTTTCATTCAGACCTCCAAAAAGGTGGTAAATAATTCTTGGAGATAACTGCACATAGACTAAGTGCTGATTAGCTGAAAGTTAGCTTGAACCAGGAAAGTCAAAAGAAATCAATTAAATCAAAAATAGGAAAAGGTACCCAAAACAGCAACAACAACAACAACAAAAAAAAGAAAAGAAAAATCCCTCTTACAAAGCACAGATAGTATCTGCTCTGAATAGTCTTTGCTTCTTCTTCTTTTTTTTTCTTTTTTTTTTTAAGGTGGACATGGGGGGAAAAAACCCTAAACTTTACATGCTTCAAAGCACATGTTTAGGTGTCTGCAAGTACTTTCAACTAAAAAACTGTGACATAGTTCATCCTTGTGGTTTTTGTGAGGCTGAAGTCAGAAAATGTATTATTCAATTTGTGGTTCAGGATTTATTTTAATTTTTTTTTATTTTATTTTATTTTATTTTGGGGGGTGAGGTGCACAGTCACTTTACAACTTCAGATAGATGACTGTTTTAAAAAAGCCGCCTCATCCTAATCCTCACCCAGTTCTGCATTAGTTTGCGTTTGTTTGGAAATGGGCATGGCAAAGCTTTAACACCAGTTTCAAATTAGGCACAGTGTACAGAAAAAGGGTGTGGACTGGAATGGCTCAGTCCACTTTAAATAAAGACATATTTTTTATAATGTTAAAGAAAAAGAAAAAACAGCAAGCTTGCCAGTTTTATTATATTGCTCTTAGTTTAACCACACCACACTGCATTTATGTGTCTGCTTTGACTCCTGACTTTTCCTCACCAGGCCATCACAGCACACCAGTATAACAACCAGTACCCCACACTTCAGACCGTCCTGCATATTTCTATCATGGCCCCCAAGTGGTAACAGTACACTATAACATGTAAAGAGGTGTCAGTAAAGTGCTAATTCACTGTTGCTTGTATATACAATATAAAAACATAACGGTATCAGAACCATGATCCAGCCCTTTCCAGCATGCACTCACTTGCAATACATGCTCTGGAAGATCCACAGCTACACACAACTTCTCACCTGCTGATCTTCTGGGAGTTTGAAGTGATGGTTGGAAAAAGATTGCTCTCACTTGCAGCTTTTCCAAAATACCTCTCGGCTGTTTTAAGACTGCTGCGTTTTCAGATTTTATTGGACAGTAAAGTAAACTGTTGCAGTGATGTGATTGACAACTCAGACTCTGACTTCACTTTCGTTTATCCCAAACCTTTGACATATACAAGTCAGTGAGCCAAACCTGTGGGCATACTGATTTAAAAAAGTATTGGATTTTCAATTCGGTTTCAGTACATGGAAAGTATGATGAGGCAGATAAAGTTTGTAGAGCTTCTCCAGTGACTACAGTCAAAAACTGCACATCTTAAATTTTAGCAACTCGGACTGACTCTGTCTTTAATTTTCCAACTATTGTTCATCTATTACATTGTCTATTTTTTGTTTAATTTTGGTTGAAAGGTAGAACCTGGATATGGACAAGGAGGCTAAAGTTTTTGAGCAATATGAGTACCTAAGTGTACAGATCATCCAAATCATTCAGTGTGCAGTAATATCCTGAAGATCTTCTAAGAGCCTATGACACCAAGCACCTTCTAGTGTTTTTTAGGCTACTGCACCATCTACATAACCAGATGTAAATAACTTATCTCCTAACTATGTTCTCCTGATGGATTTCTTTTGCTAATTACATAGTTTAAATCTATTTTTTTATATTGTTTTTATTATCTTTTTACTGCCACGTATTGTTGTAGTAAAGCCTTTTCCCTCACAGGATCAGTAAAGTATAAGTCTTGTGTAGTTTTCTAGTTTACCAACCACCATCAGATTAAAGGAAAGACATTCAGTCATCCAGCACTCTCTAACCCACCCTCTTAAACAGTTAATTGGACTTTTTGAAGCAGGAACTGGATTTAGCTGGAAAGTGGGTCCTTGTCAAGCTCAGATTTCACTGCTTGTCACTGTTGCTGTAAAAGCTTCAGCAGTGATGTGAGATGTCTGGGACTTTTTGAAGAGCCTCCTGTGATGCTGTCTGTTGATCTTGCCAAGTATAGTTTGGGATGAGTAGTAAACTGGTGGACACTGAATTTCAGTCATTGGGCTCTTCTGCATGTAAACACATCTCAAATGTCAGCCACAGAAGAGGAAGTCCCAAAGTAGGACTTTTATCTTTGTTACACAGTCTGTATTTCAGTTCCTCTTTCTAGTCCACAGACCTCTTTTTTTCACCCCCACCATCTCACCAAAAAAAAAAAAAAAAAACTACCTTACATTGAGTAGCTTCTTGGATTTCTACTGGAATATGAACATTGTCCAAAAGCTAGCCACAGACCTCCTACTGACGACCATGAAGTACTTAACCATGCCACAGTGTTATTTGATTATGCTAGTGTGGGGCGAAACATTAATCATCAAATCAAGGGTTGTTGAAGTAAAAGCTTTAAAATCTTTAATCAAAGCCAAAATCTTTCTGAATGTTGGCAATCTATGCCATGTCAGCCATGATAGCTCTTCAGAGTGGGTTACTTGAAAATCCTGCTTCTAATCTTAGTAAAGAGGAGAGATGTATGTGGGAGCTAACATTTTGAGGACATTTCAAGAATAAACTATGTGAAACTTTTTTATGCATTCTATTGTATTGTTTTAGGCTTATGGATTTATGGAGGTTCCTGGCATAGCAGAGTTTGTGGCACTGATTGTAAAATTCAAGACGAACGTATTAGTTGTCTAGATCCACCTTCAAATCCAGCCAAAGTTCTTCACCAAAGATCCAAGAGCAGAAATCAGGCTCCCGATTAAGTCTATTGCTGTTATTGCTGGTTAATTTTTTTCTTTTCCAAGTGTTGAATGGATTGACAATAATTCCACTTCTCATCCATGCATGGATCAAATCTTTTCTGTTTCATCATTACAGTCTGCTGTCCACTGGAACTGAACATGGCATTAAGTCAGCTCTTTACACTGCAAAAACATATTTCTAAGAATT
>JAOWBL010001789.1:0-14720 GCA_028564865.1 Zenarchopterus dispar
ATATATATATATATATATATAAAATATGTTTAATTCTCACCACATAGTTCCATGCAGCACAAAGTAGTTCACAAACGTTTCTAAACTACACAAACCACATCTGTATGGCAACCACAAAAAACGTGCAAAATGCCATCAAAAACAGCATATTCTCCCTCTGAGAAGCAACATTAACCAAGTGCAGGTGAGTTCCCCTTCTATAACTGAAAACCCACAATGTGACACTGCCACCTTGTGGATACGTCCAAATATATACCTTCATTGACAGAGTGGCTCCTACCAACAATAACAAGGGTAATTATTATCATCATCACTGCCAACACCTCCACCATCTTCCCTGGCTGCCCCAGATTCCCCACGAGTACATAACCAACAGCCGACCCCCCCCATCACGGCAGGGAGACCACCCAAGGGATGCCTGCACCCTCTGGGCCACCACCCAAAAGGTCCGCACCCCACCGAGAGGAGGCCTGGGCTCGAACCCAAGAGCCTAAGGCCACAACCAGGTAGTCCCATCCCAAGGCTCCCCAGACCTCTGTGTCTCTGTACACACCACTGGTGCCACAAGGAGCAGCTGATCCAAATCAACACCACCCCATGCAGTAACGCAACAGCAGCACCCCTCCCGCCATCCACCAAACGCCAGAAGACAAAGGGTGAAGAAGACAGTGGAGAGGGAGAGAAGGAAGGAAAGAAGGAAGAACAGGGCAACACAACCAAGACCAGAAGGGCCAAGATGTGCCACCACGTGCCGCCCACCATAACAATGGCGACAAACAGGAGGGCACCAAAAGGAAACACCAGGATGGCTGAGATGAGATGATAGGGTGACAGCAAGCTTGTTGGATCAGGTGAGCGCTGTGCAGAGTGGAAAGGACCAGGAGGATGAGACGCTCCGGTGGGATGACCTGTAGATAAACAAGGATCCTGATAAGATAAACATAAGAGTACATGAAATCAACAGCATAACAAATAAATGACATGAAACTAGTTAAAAGCCAGCAAGCGTTACCAGTGCAGGGTGAACAACAATCTGGCGCCTCACAGGAGGTCCCACGAGGCTTAAAAAGCTGCTGTGGTGTGGCTCAGTGGCAGGAGTTGTGAAGGTGGTGTTGGCTGCAGGACTACGCCCTGACCCCACAACAGACTTTAGGACAAAAAATTCCAGGAAAACACTTGTTACTGCGGACTGTTTGCATAGATGTGCCTTAAAGACAGAGGACCAATCACTGGGTCAAAACCCACTTCACCGTTTCTTGTAAAATGCCTTTCTTATGTTTCATGAGCAAAGACTACTGTGACTCTTTAGCGGCTGGATGACTTTGAGCATATACTTTACAGTACATACAACCTTACAGTTGGGGTTTTCATTACTGACATACATACACAGATTACTGAGCTTTTAAACATTACCATAGCCGTGTAAACATTTTCTTTATTTACTTATATGTGGTTATCCTTTGAAGATAATCATGGTATGTGATCTGAAGTGTCCACCGGATGGATTTACGTTGGTTTTGATTGATGGGCAGAATGGATAAAGATCATTCACACATGTCATATCTGGAGGAAATGGTCTGCTGCATGAGGAAACGTGGCTACGTGCGTGCAGATGTGTGGCTTTATACATCTTTGCATGAATAAAGAGCACATCTGGATGATTTACTGTACAAAAGCGCCCTCAGCCTTTTTTTATTATTTTTTTAAATCAAACATTAAATGGCCATCTACATTTATTTTTCATTCATTTTATTAAGATTCAAACAAAACTGTCTTAGTCCAAAAAAATTGTACAACATTGATATTTTTAATAAAAAAGATTATTATTAACTATTGTTCAAAGAGCTATTTCAATTTTTATCTCTGTCCAAATTATTGAAGGTTGAGCCCTGCTCTCTCTTGTTTTGTCCTCCGTCAGTACTTTCTTGGGTTCTTCTGCAGACAGCAGCTCTGAGCTAGCTCCATCAGTTTGATGACTGACACAGTACTGCAAAAAGATGTTTCAGAAGGTCGCCAGGACACGGGTCCGAAGTTAGCTCTGGTGGCGAAAATAGAGATGAGGGACTATTATATCTAGCTGACACTTTCTAAATAATAATCAAAATAATCAAATATTTATTCAAATAAAAGTGAAACATGTTTTAACATTAAAAACCTATTGGTGTCACTTTAAAAGGTGGTGTGCAATAATCTTTGAGACATGGAAGTCCAAAATGAAAATAAACCCCATTCTTCCGGTCAGGCCTCTTGTATGTCTGTTGTTTCCTGTTCTGAGTTGCTGGGGGCTGATGCCTGTCCGACCTTCAGTGGGGTGAGGCACGATACACTGCACATGGAATAAAAGAAAAAGTGTGAATAATGATGCTAAAAACCCAGGATTACTGGTGAGTCTGGTCAAAATCAGTGGGCCTTGTTTTGTGCTGGGATGAGCTCAAACGCTCATCTGAAATCTCTCTGGATTAGCTAGAAGAATACTGTTCATTTGAGTTTTCCTTTTGGTCATCCTTCTCTCTGCATGACTGAGGTCCACTCTGCCTCGTTTGACCTGCTAGAATAGTGTTAGGACTTTTTTTTTTTTTACTTTCCTTGCTGGGTTTTGGCCACAGTCCAGACAGCAGGTTTAAACACTAATCCAGTTAAAGGCTTGAGTGAGGCAGTCAGGCTCCGTCGGTGGAGGAAAAAGATCAAGTATTTGTAATTTTTGAAAACTTTACCACCACTTTCGTGTGTTCATTACATTCTTTTGTTTGTGTCCCTCCCCCCAAGTAAAACTGGCAGAGTAGAGACATGTGAACTCTTCTGAAGAGTTGAAATGATACTCTACTTTAAACAGACAGGTTTTATTTTATTTTATTTTATTTATTTAAAAAAAAACAGACAGGTTTTAGACACGTCCAGATGATTTCTCCACCCTGTGATGACGTGGCACTGAGAGCTGAGAAACAGTCAGCATCTACTTCCCTTTTGTCATCATGTTGTTGTTGTTTGTTTACAGGTTGCTGTGTGACTGTCAACACAACACCTGCGGTGTGTCGTGTGATCAGTGTTGCCCAGGATACAATCAGTTACCATGGAAACCTGCCACGACCTACAGTGCCAATGAATGTGAACGTGAGTGGAACACACACACACACACACACACACACACACACCCACACCTCTTACCCACAGTGTATGTTTAACAGAGTGAGTGTTGGCTGTAATTCAACAAACCTGAACCTGATCCTTATCTTTTTTTTTTTTTTTTTTTTTTTTTTTTTTACTTTAATGATAGTCAAAAGTGATAAGTGCTTTTTGTTATAACTGGATAACACAAAATAAAACACAAAATAAAAGGTGTGTCATATTTCTATTTGAGTCCTACAGTTTGGCATAAAGTTGAAATGTCTAGGTCACATGGTAACAAAACTACTGAAAAACCCCTGTGGAAATCAATGACAAACATTTTTCCAGAAAAAAAAAGTATTTTAAAAATGTAAAGATTCTTCAAATACAAAACAAAGTATATCTGTATTTTACTGTTTTAGGACAGTAATTTGTCTTGGGTTCAGCGTGACGTGGTCAGATGGTACATAGGCTGTTGAAAAAGCGAATCAGCATCATTTCATTCAGTTGGTAATTTGTTGACGGTGCCTTAATGAAACAGTATTGAATGTGTGGCGAATGTTTATTCATCCACTAATTTTTAATTGCGTCTTTAAATCCTCACTGGCTAATAAAGTTTGCTAATTGTCAAACATTAATGTTCACAATATTTAGTTCAATCATTGCCCTCTGACTCATCTTTTGATAGTTTCATTATAAAAAGGAGAAGCTGCAGCATTAGATTTGATGTACGTCACTATTTTTAACTGTTGTCTGTTTGATTTCTTGTCTAGCGTGCAACTGTCACCGTCACTCTTTTGACTGTTACTACGACCCTGAGGTGGATCGGAGGAGAGAGAGCCTCGACATCCACGGGCGCCACCGAGGAGGTGGGGTCTGCCTCAACTGCCAGGTAATCAGTGCCCTGGAAACACGTAGCTGTGTCTTCAGTTACAGGGGTGATCACTGATCACTTCTGGTGGCAGCAATAATGATGTAAATGAACATGGAACTTTCCTTCTACAGCACCACACCACCGGAGTCAACTGCGAGCGCTGCATCCCCACCTATTACAGATCGCCTGACAACGCCATTGACTCCCCACTGGCCTGTTTACGTGAGTGAAACTCTGAACTTAGCAGATACTTGTAGTATACTTTTAGTAAATATATAATTTCATAGCATGAGCTTCGTCTTGGTCATCATGATTTTATTTTTTTACTTCGCTCAAATTTCCGGCTCCTGCTCTGTCCACTGGCTTCCCCACAGCCTGTAACTGTCAGTCAGAGTTTACAGAGGGCACCTGCGAGGATCTGACTGGTCGCTGCTTCTGCAAACCAAACTACGCAGGGGAGAACTGCCACTTGTGTGCCACTGGCTTCATCGGGTTCCCCGAGTGTTACCGTGAGTTACAACCAAAGAAATGTCTGAAAAAGTGCTGCTCGATGCACCCCTTAAACCTTTACGTGTGCTTGTGCATGTGTATTATTTTGTCTCTTTCTCCATCAGCCGTCTCCACATCCCCCAACAGCAACAACGGTGAGGCCAAGCCAGCTGGAGAGATCATCAGTAAGTTGACCCAAACCTACAAGACATGTTAAGCTGCTAGAACTCTGACCAGACAACAAATGGGTTGGTACAAGATGAGAGGCAAAGGACAATGATAGGTCACAGCACATGTTTGTTGGTGTTCTTTGATCAATAATAGATTATAGAATAGCATTAAGCTCATTTGGTGATCTCGTTCCAAAGAGAATTTTTTGGGGGAATTTGTGAAAAGTACTTAGTCCAGTGCTTTCAGACAACTGAATCGACTCAAAACAAAGAATGATAATTTTCGAGAAACAAGCTGTGACCTTGGCTTACGATTGTGCACCTCATGGGAATTTTCCCAGGATCTTCTCTTGCCTGCTCAGCTTGCGTAGGTCAGATGTTTGGTCGGAGGTTTTGGAAGGTCTTCCTGGTGTGATTGGAATTTCAGTGGAACGTGATAAGGTCGTCCCATGTTCTGAGAACCTCGCAGATAAATGAGAGTCCAAACCACCTCCTTGTTGTTGCTGTTGCACAGCTTGTTGGCTTTCGAGGTTGTCTTTTTTAGTGATAAATACAAGTTTTGCTAGCAGAACATTCATTGTTTGTCATAATTATAAGTGCAATTATATACATTTCCTGCTGGCTCTCTTTTCTTAGACCTGAATAGTTTAGTTGATGATAAAAATGACTGAATTCCAACATATATATAAAAATACACACACACACACACACACACACACACACACATATATATATGTACTTATGTATGTACTTATGTATATATTTACGTGTATGTATGTTTTTAACGCAGACTGTGAGTGCAGTGCAGCAGGAACAGTGGATAACTCTTGCCGACCAGACCCTCGAACTCAAACGTGCATCTGTAAACCTGGATTCACTGGGGATCATTGTGACACCTGTGCTCCGGGTTTCTACGGACCCAACTGTCAACGTGAGACATGTGCTCTATACTGACACTTTGGCACATTTGTTGACATCATTTTTTATTTAGCAAATTACGATGAACTGTAATAATTCATGTTTTTTTTCCCCTGAGGTGGCAACTTATTTAATTCAAATTCACTTTACTAATTCACAAAGAGAAAACAGAAAATGGTCTCATTGGAATGCTTGTTTTTTTTTTTTTTTTTTAATCACATCCTGATAAGACCTAAGAACATAAAGAGTGTGTATGTTCTCTTTTATATGATTATGTCATTGGAATGTAAGGATAGTCTTCAGTGTTTAAAAGGAAAATGTACATATAAGAAGGTTTTAGGCATGCCACATGAAAACCATCAAATTATGACGTTTGATTAATATATTTGTTGTTAAGATGTTAAATACATCTGATAAACCTGAGCTCTGTTTTATTTCTTACCTGGCAAAGTAAACTCAGCAGCACATCTTTGTTTTTAGTTCCAAAAAATACTTCTTTGTTAGTAATCATGGCAACATGCCCTCTGAACATAATCTGCATTTTGTTCAGGTTATGTTGAGCCTGAATGTGGGGCTGTAGCAGACCCTGATCACATGACCTCAGGGATCTGCTGGGGACGTTGGGCTGCAAAAGGTCTCTTATATAATGTGTTAAAACCAGAATTTTAAAATGAACTCTGTAGTTAATGGGGAGCCAATGCAGCTGGCATAGCAAAGGGGTGACGTGTGAATACTTGGAAGATTTTGTTATAAGCAGTACAGCAGTGCTCTGGACAACCTGAAGACGTTCCAGTGATTTTTTAAAACTTGAACTTGTGAATATGAAAGTACAATAATTGAAACGAGAAGAAATGAAGGCATGAATGCTCATCTCCATCTCCGGCCGTGACATAGTTGGACTCAGCTTGGCAATGTTCTTTAAGTGATAAAAACAAGAATGAACCAGTGATTTAATGTGGAAGTCCAATGACAAAACAGGGTCAAGGGTCACCCCAAGGCTCCTCACTGAGGCCTTAAAAAAAAAAAGAGGCAGGAGGTCAAGAGACTCTGCTATCTTAGGGAGAAATCTGTCAGGAGAAGACCACCAGCAAGGAAAAGCCCACCCACTGCTCTTACCTTAACAGTCTGACATTTAAATATGTCACAGCATAGAGCTGTCCAAATACTGTCTTTTATGGTCTGTTTTTAAAAAATCTTTTTTTTTTTTTTACTGTGTTTTTCTTAAAGGGAATCATTTGCACAAGGTCAGGGACGCAGAATGTGTTGGCAAGGCAACTTCTCAACAGTCAGAGCGCAAAGTCTGTCTCATGTGCAGGCACATGAGGAAATGATAAAGGGAGAATGTTTATTAAGAAGTCTATCAATCATATCCAGCCAAAAGTACGCAGTTTGGAAGCTGGTATCCTGAAGGCTTGGTGGTTCAGAGGAATTTTGTCCATAATCTGCCATCTACCATTGATTCTAAGAACCAGCTAAGTGAATAATACAAAAAATGTTCTGATTTATTTGGAGTATTTTACTTCTGTTCACGTGACTGAATGTGCACACATTTATGCAGTCAGCAGTTCTTTACCAAGCCAGTTCTCCTTTATTCTTACTTTATTTTTCATGTTTTTCAGCCTAAACCTGCTCTGTTGTCTGTTTTTGTCGTTCGTATTGTGGTTTTGACTTTCGTAGATGATGTCTGTGTAGGTTTCCGTAAACGTGCGCCACTGTGGGTTCATTAACGCAGAAGCAACTGAACTGATTCATCGCTGGTGTTGTGGAAGCGACAGCTCTGCTTTAGCTGACACAGGTTTAGAAAACTTTGACTTTGAGGGTTTATCTCAGGGTTTGCCAAGCCTCTTCTATCTCCCAGGGACTCTGTATGTGTATGTATACAGAATCAGGCTACCACTCTCTCTGGAACACACACACACACACACACACACACGGCTAACCCAGATATTAAACTGTTGCTTTGTTTTCAGTCATGAAAAAGAAGCATTTGCTGTTGAATCTGTTTCAGTTTGGGCTTGTGTGTCTGTGCAGCCTGTCAGTGTCGGGGTCCAGGCTGTCTGGATGGGTCATGTGACTTGCTGACTGGTCATGGAATGTGCCGAAACGGTTTCCAAGGTCACCATTGTGACCAGTGTGCGCCTGGGTACTTTAACTACCCGCTCTGCCAACGTGAGTCACTCTTCTGTCAGTGTCATTCTAATGTCGTAACATTGAATCATTTCTGTTTCTTACTATTTTGTGAACCTAATCGAGTCAAAAGCTCAGGAAAATCTGATGTTGTGGCTAAAATGTAATTTTCTCTCAAGAGTAAGAAATGAGAGCCTAAGGTAAAAAGACTAGATATGCCCACCACACCAGTTCCAGGTGTAGGTAGGGCGTCCCACAATTAAATTCCTGAGCAGGAATTTCCTAAGAAGACAGGCTTTTCTTCACAGTAGCACTCTTTAAAAAGGTTGCGTCGTAACAGAGATTTTCCCATCCATCACTCTGGATGACTTTAGTCCAATTTCTCAGATGTCTGCTGATTTCTGGGATCTGTCTTTAGTGTGTGGATGCAGCACAGTGGGCTCTCTGCCTGAAGCCTGCGACGCTGCTGGTCACTGTCTGTGCAAACCGGGCTTTCAGGGTCCTCGCTGTGAGCAGTGCACATCTGGAGTCCATTCCTACCCCAACTGTCAGGGTAACCACACACACACACACTAACACACACACGTTAACTTAACTGATGCCCACAGGCCTTCATGGACAGAAAGAATTTGATGCCTTTTCTAACTGGAAACATGACAAGCTCCGACTGGGAGAGACATGGATGGACTTCATCTTTTGCACTTTCCTTTGAGGTGTTACTTAAGCTCGTAAAAATGTCCTGGTTCTTTGTCGAGGTTCAAAATGAAAGGAGTGTTCCAAGCAGAGCATACTTCTCAGCTTTAAGATATGACACAGCTGTGTTTTAAAGACTTGCAAGTTGATATCCCAGAACCAGACAAAAATGAATCACAAACATGTTTTCTGTCACATCTAGAAGTGTTGAAGTTACTTAACTTATTTTAACCCTTAAATTTCGTAGTACGTCTCACACTGGGTACAAAAACAAAACTGCACTCAACCACTTTTTGCTGACCGCAAACAGGAAAAAAAACCCAGTGATAAACTGGCAAACATCCTTGGGGTCATCTTTGAATTGTAGCATTTTCCTTAATTTATTTCAAAGCCACCATTATCCATTTCAACACAAATAATCCCATTCAAATCTTTTGGTGATTGCTGCGATGCTCCTTTCTTTCCTGTAAAACCGCGTCCCCCTCCCTTTTGTAAGACTGCAGCTGTAATCCTCACACGTCGCTCAACAGCAGCTGCACACCGTCGGGCATGTGCCACTGCCGACCCGTCTTCAGCGGAGCCTTGTGCGACCAGTGTGCTCCCGGTTACTATGGTTATCCCAGCTGCACACGTGAGTACTGCATTTAATGCCTCAGTAACCTGCTTACCTGCTGCTGCTTTTTGTTTCATAAAAATGCTCTTTAGTCTCATGAGCGGACTGAATAAGTGAAACGTATAGATGAGATTGTTTTTGCTTAGTGTGTCATTAAGTCCAGATGTGTGTGTGGTGTGTATCTTTCAGCTTGCCAGTGCTCTCCTGAAGGCTCCCGCTACTCCAGCTGTGACCAGCTGACAGGACAGTGTGCTTGTGTGCCCGGTGTGGTGGGGCTGAGGTGCGACAGCTGTGCACACGGCTCCTACGGTTTCCCCAGTTGCCAGGGTAATCATTTACACACACAGCAAACACATCTTTCATACGGCTGTCTGACGTAAAGGAAACGGGATCCAGTCGTGAAATGTATTACTGATTCAGTTATTACATTATTATTATTGCCGTACAGGAACTTTGGTCCACTGTTGCAGCTTCTAGGGCTTTATAAATAAAGAATGTGTGGTACGGTGTGGTATGACCCAGGATGCTCACAGAAGTACGCTCCAGAGCGCGATAAAAACTGCACAAGTCTTCAAATCCAAATCAGATAAGACAGGATCTGCATAATCATTAGTGTGTGGGTTCATTTTTCTCTATTCCACTTTCATTACCACCAAACATCTATAGTACAAATTGCAAAAGGTCATGTATTTCTTACAGTGTTTTGTGGTATTTTATCAAGTCAAAAATCCTCTCAATTTTCTTAGCTGCCCTCTGGTACTTGTCAGCTTGAAGATGTTGTTGGGAGTAGTCTTCAGATTTTGTGTGTGACTGAGGGATAAAAGGTACATTTACAAACTGACTTGGTTTTTCAGTCAAACACCGATCAGGCTGCTGATGTACCACGACTGTAGCCACGGTGACAAACTGTAACTCACCCAAACTAACAACAGATACAGAATCAGTAACTCCGGTAGGCCACGCTCAGATGTCCAGCCGCTGCGCTGCACTTTCTCTGCGTCGGGATGGCAGGTCCACAACTGTGCTGTATTTCTTGTTGTTATCACACACACTGTCTGCACACTGTCACACAGCAGCGCTATAGTAACTGGGATTATTCTGTGTTTTTTCATCACTGGAGCTGGTACATGTCACCCTGCCGGTTCTGTCCAGTTTGCTGTGCTGCCACAAGGGGTAAGTCCCGGGTCTGTGTTTTTGTTTTTATTATTTCAAAATAATACCATAACATAACATAAAAAAATCCAGGTAAATCAAAAAGTAATTTTTTTTGCTGCACTTGGATGTTTTTATTTGACTGCATACAGTTTTTTTTTTTTTTTCATTTATGAATCTGAAAGTGTTTGGAACGTTTGTGATCGTAAGCAACATTTGTCCCTCTTTCTTTGGCATTGCCACACAAACAAAGCGTCATCATTGTTGTATTGTATGTTTGTAACGTGGGGAAACTTTATTCTTCTGTTATTTATTAACTCAGGGTCAGTGTGAGTGTCGGCGCCAGGTGGAGGGCCCGGCTTGTGACAAATGTAAAGCGCTTTACTGGAACCTGTCCCCGGACACTCCTGATGGATGTTCCCGTAAGATGCGCTCAAGATGGCTGCTTTGAATTTTTAACTGCTGTTTAACGTGTTTAAGACTCCGCTCTCTCGTGCAGACTGTGAGTGCAAGGTCTCAGGGACTCTGAGTGGTGTTGCAGAGTGTTCACAGGTGGGTCCAGCGCTGCCCTTTCTCTGAAACACAGAGAAAGCTCATTTTAATATTACTACACTGGACCGAGCTTGTCCAGGTGGATATGCCAAGATCACATTAGCCCACTAATATTTGGAATAAAGAATGGGAATTGAAATCCACACTAAAAGAATTTCTGATGGTATAGCATGAGATCACTGCTTTAAATTATTGTATAATGTGCTTCTACTGGACTTTGAGTTCAGATTGTGTTATTTTGTTTCCGTTGTTGCTCCTCATGAAAAGGACGATGTGCCTCTTTTAATATGAACGCTTTGTTGTCATGCTGGCGGTATTAACGTCATTCTGGTGTCCTCCAGGAGTCGGGTCAGTGTCACTGTAAGCCCAATATTTGCAGTGGGACGTGCTCCACCTGCACACAGGGCTTCTACAACTTGCAAGAGCACAACTACTTTGGCTGCCAGGGTAAGTGTTCTTCAGTACAAATTCTGAATAAAAAGGCGGCTTTCATCTGAAGGCAAGAATTCAGGTGCTGTGGATCTTTGTTTAAAATGTGCGTTTGTGTGTTTAGGATGCCAGTGTGACATTGGGGGCTCAGTCGGTCAGTTTTGTGGAGACCCAAATGGTCAATGTCGCTGCAGACCCAATGTGGAGGGACAAAAATGTAACCTGTGAGTTCCGCGGTCCCGTGAGGAGTTTCAAATGGCCTAGGCTGTGGCACTTTAATCTTTAAAATGTTTCACTCAAGCTGCCGTGATGACTCGGAATAGCTAACAAAAGCTGGCACGTGATGCTGGTGCTAGTTTTGCTTCAGGTCCACAGACAAGGAGGACACTACACTCCCACTCTCCCGCTGATTTTTCAGAGAGCTCATTTTTGCTTGTACGTCTTTGAGAGAGTTTAGAAGTAGCACATTATGAGCACATATATAACATTTTAAAGCAAGAAGACTGTTTCCCAGAGAATAATGTTTTTTCTCCCTTTTTTTTTCAAATTTCCTTCTGATCAACTTGTTACTGTGAAAAATTTACGTCACGCTTTACATGTTTCGGTCGCAGTCCACATCCAGATCATTACTTTCCGGACCTCCATCATCTGAAGTTTGAGATTGAAGATGGAACCATGACAGACGGCCGATCGGTGCGATTTGGCTTCAGCATTGAAGAGTTTCCAAACTTCAGCTGGAGAGGTTATGCTCAGATGTCCCCTATTCAGGTAGGAAAAACAAAACAAACCCCTTAACTTGGACCCTTTTCTGTTGGTCAGCTTTATCAGCTCTAAAGTGTTTTGTTGACTAGTTATTCATTTCAGTTTGGTGTACATGATTTGTTTTTAGTCAATATTCAGCTTATATTTGCATGTTTCAGAAGAATTTGTTTGTAGTTGAGATGTTACAGTCTGTGTTAGGGTTAGACTGTACAGCCTTTATTTTCTTCATGGATGTTCATGTGACTGTGGCCCTTTCTCCATCCTGCTCTTGGGTTAAACGTAAATGAGCGCATGTTGTTGACATTTAACATTTCCCGGTGCTAGAACTTCCCCCCAGCCGCTCTTCATACATGTTTCAAATGTTTTGCTGACTCCTCAATTTTGTCAAATTCCAGTGAATTGCAAAATTTACTGTAAGGATGTTTTTTTTTTTTTTTTTAAATAATAATAATTTAGCAAATAGTGTGGTGAGGATATTTTTGGTGGAGAATTCCTTCTAAGCAAGCACAAAGCTTGTTTGAAAAGTGGAAATCCAGGGTGAAATGTTCCAGCATCTTTTTGGTTGTGAAAGTGCATCCTGTTAATGTTTGCTGCGCTCTTTGGTTTCAAGTTCTGGCCTTTGTCTTGGCTTCGGCACCTGTGTTTTTTTTATACCATCTCCTTGCTTCCTGTGGTGTTTTTGGTTATCATCCGACCTCCTCATGCTTACTTTCTCCTATCCTTTTCAATGTTTTTGAGAATCTCCATACTTGGTTTTTCGTCCATATTTTTTAAATGCTCTCTGTTCCCTTTGTTTACTTCACATTACTTACTTCCCCTCTACCTCTCTTATTACCTAATCCGTTGTTCTTATTTTGCATTGTTTTTCTCTTACTTTGTCTACTTCTTTTTTCCTGCTTGTTTCACCCTTTCTTTGACATTTTTACCTCCTACTCCCTTCTTCTCTGAAAACCTGCCCCCCACTTTTTTTCTGTTTTTTTCATTTTGCTCCTGCTCCCTCTCGTCCTGAACCGTCGTTGCTTCCTGCTGCCTTGCTCGCTCCTGCCTCGGCAGTCCAAGGTGTTGGTGCTGGTGTCGGTCATGTCTCCGGACCTCTTCCATGTGGTACTGCGCTATGCCAACTGGGGTGATGCAGATGTCCGGGGCAGGGTGTCCGTCATAGAGGATCGATGGAACCACTACTGTGGTAACTGTAAGTGCTGGGAAAGGGGTCACAACTCCACTCTTCTTCTTCTTTGTTGCCCTCTATCACGCCATCATTGCAATTGGGAAGGCCTGAAAGAGGAATGTCTGTCTTCCCTCTCCTAATTTCGGTGCTTCTCTATTTTGCTGCTCCAGACTTAGACCGTATCTAAACATACATGTAAGTTACGTGGTCGTTTCCAGAGGAACGGGACTACTTTCTTTTCTTGCATTTTATAACAACATAAAAAAAAACCCCTAATGGATTACAGACCATAAACAAACAACACTTAAGAGAGCTATTAAGAGAGCCATTTTGAATTTGAATAAACAAGTTATTGCACAGTGAAATTCAGAAATGTAATTACTTGTGGACTCTGCACCAAGTCAAGTGTCAACATTTTGAATCGGCTACAGGTCCATCAGTGATCTCTCTGGTTGGATGCTCAGGGCAGTGCATGATCTTTTTGACATATTCAGGAGATCCCCCAGAGGATCTCAAAACAAAGGAGTCCTGCACCTGCAGGAATAGAAAGAAAATGCAAAAAGGGATTCACCAGAAAAATAAAGACAACTCAAAAACCAACCAGGTAGAAAGGCAAACAGACAGGCTTGAAAAACAGCAGGGAGGAAGGGAAAGATGAGATAAACACTCACTGGGGCTGACAGGACACACACAAAACAATCAGGGCAGATGGGAACAAGGGAAGTCAAACTATAACTAAACACAGGACACAGCATTTCAAAATAAAACAGGAAACGGGTCATAAAAGCAAGATCAAAACTGAAGACCCAAGTAACGCACACACACACACAAAATGAAACCTAATACTCTACAGAAAACCCAAATCATGACAACCTAAGAAACAGGAGGCAGTAAATTCCTAGAAAGGCCTCCGTGGAAACACCGGTTGACCTGAAAGCGGCCAGAACACCGAACCACCAAGGTAACGCTGACTACTTGGGGAGGGTTCAGTGATCAGAAATACCAATCAGGAGCATCAGCTCAGAACTGCAGTCCTTGTGTAGGAACATTCAAGTACACACACACACACAGGTGACAGATGGACCAACACAGACATCAGGAAGGAAAGACGCCAGAAACAACACAGAAAAAGGGGAAGAGCAGACTTACTTCATGATATTGTTCCTTTCTGGAAATCTTCATTCTCCTCCTCCTTTTCTTCATCCTTCATCTGGTCCTGTTGCATGAGATAGAAGATCAAGGTGTGTGTGTGTGTGTGTGTTTGTGGTGGTGGCTGGGTGATTGACAGCTGCATGCTTCTCCCTCAGTTTCCGGGCCACAGGTCAGTGTAGAATTCAAGGGTTCAAGAAAAACAGAACTTCACATTTTCTGCCCTTCAAACCCCTTCTGTTCCCCTCCCCACTCTTTCCTCCATTCTCCTCATGGACCTGGTTCTTGTAGACCGCGGTGAAGCTTCAGGTATATGTGAGCAAGGGAGACGTCTATCTGACACGTTTCATCCTCAGATATGTAAATGCTGAGGGTACCACCTCCACCGGTAAAATCACAGCCTATCAGGTCAACCACAGAGGTAGGTCTCTACCTGTCACCACAGGGGTGTGTGTGTGTGTGTGTGTGTGTGTGTGTGTGTGTGTGTGTGTGTGTGTGTGTGTGTGTGTGTGTGTGTGT
>JAOWBL010001791.1:0-14718 GCA_028564865.1 Zenarchopterus dispar
CCAGAGAACGTAAAATCCCGTTTTTGTGTGTGTGTGTGTGTGTGTGTGTGTGTGTGTGTGTGTGTGTGTGTGTGTGTGTGTGTGTGTGTGTCACTTGTTCTTTTCATCTTTCCAGAGAAAAGAATTTAAAATAAAACCTTCAATTTGATTTACCCAGTTATGTGTTTGGCCTGAGTGGGACCAAGATAAGAGACCATTTTCAGGTCTATGCTCAGTCATCACCGATGTACTTCAGTATATCTATTGTGAGCAGTTCACATGGGCCCAACATGGAGCCTTGTACAATCCCACAGGGTGCCCAATTTTGCTCATTTGTGTACAGTGGTGTACTTTGTCATAAGAACTTTATCATTAGAGAAAATAATGACACAGTTAAATCTTAAATTTCAGATTACTGCTTCAAATTCATCATTTTGTTTGCTCCTAACTATCCCACCAATGTTGACATTTTGTTTAAGCTCTTCCAACTTTATTGAATTTTTTTTTTCTTTCTTTTTTAAGCTTTTGGTGAACTATTTTGGATTTTGATTTAAAGGTTACATGATGTTATGACAAATCTTAAGCAACAACACTTAAACATAATAAAAAACATATTATCAAAAAAAGTTAATCACGTAAAAGGTAAGGCTCCTCTGAATTGAGTCTGCTCTGCTGGTTATTTTCTCCTCCATCCAGAATTTCTTCAGGCCCAAAGCATGTCTCTATATAAACTGATATTAAATTTGTGGGTATGGCATTAATCCAGCAACCCACCACACACATGATGTCAGTGAATGAATGAAAAGGCAGGGCTACTAGACATAAAATGATGATGTGATGGTGGGAGTAAACTGCTCCATTCTAACCATGAATAGTTGTCTATTTACTGTTGTTTTAGTGACATAGTTGCAGTTTTGTATTTCTGCTTTCACAAATAACTTTTTATTAAAACAATTTACCTGGATTCAATAGGCTCTTTTTTTCTGTCTCACTAGTCTTAGAGCTCTGCCTTCCAGACAATTAGTCTGGCAATGCTCCATCTACCAATCAAAAGGTATCCATAATAACCAGTAGGATACCAATTATACAGTGGTGCACGTATCTCAACCAGCAGGTTTTCCTCCTGTGCTCTCCTGAGTTTCATTAATAGAGCTGAGAGGCTCTCACAGACAAATATATTTCAAACTGAAATAGGTCAGAGGTTAGAAGATCAAATAATGCTTTGAAGGTACGGAAATGGAAACTAGTGCTCTGAAGCTGTAAACATATTTCAGCTCAGAATCAAGAGCCTGTGCTCTGCTCCACAAATGTCATGATTCAGACTGTCAGTAGTGTTTTGCAGTGCTTCTGCTGGTCCTCTGACAGATGAACACAGCCTATAAAAAGCAAATTGACTGAATAAAAATGGAGCCTCCTTATATTTACATCTTTTCTCATTGTGCCAATGCCCTTGAGGGTCAACACAGTGTTTTTGGTAATTGGAAGTGTCTGCTGAATGCTCACTGTGAAGGACAAAAACCATTTGGCTAGAATGGGTAACAAATGAGACTAATATCTTTGCTATTCAGATGCTGTCTGCAGGACTGAGTTTACACCCGGAGGCAGTGAAAACATTACTCCTCTCAGGTCATCTCTGGCAAATCTCTGAACCCCGCCTGGTATAAACTTGGAGAGAAAGCAAAGCAGTGGGCAGCAAATATAGAGATAGGCTCTATGAAAATAACCCTCGTCAATAATATTGACAAAGAGACAGTCACATACAAAACATTTGCCTTCAAAAGTAACAACAAAAAAATCACAGTTACAGTTCATCTTGTTAACAAAAGCATTCAGATACATATTATAGTCATAGCTTATATTTTACACTTCACCTTACAAGGTCCTGTCAATAAATATGAACGCTGATAAAAAGCTGCTGCTGTCAGTGTATGCTGTCTTTATCTGCTGATAATCTTTGCTTTTATATCTGTCTACAAAATTCATGAAAAACCCAAAACAACTGCTAAATGTAGTCGTATGCCCTCCATCAGGCACCAGTGCAAACACCATTAGCAAAGAAATGCATTTACATTTATTATAAAATGCTAATGCAACATAAAAAGGGAAGCCATGTGACCATCAAAATCAGACTAGAAAGACCAGTGTTGCCCTTTACTCCTGACTTATCCTCCATGAATGTGAAGCGTATAAATAATCTCATATCTGGAGCAGAGACCTCATTGTGGTTTAATGGGAATAAATTAACATTCTCTTTGATTGAAGGCATATCCAGTGTTTGCATGATTCTCTGTGATGTCACAGTAGACTGTGACATTACACACCCAAATTAGAGAAGAATTTTCAAGTTTTTTAGATTTATCTGCAACTAATCACACTGTATTTGCTGCACCTTAGAAGTGGACAGCACAAAGCCATAAAACTGATTTCAAAAGAAGTCTGTTTGACAGAGAAGAGAGAGGAGTGGAGCATTTTAATTCAATGACTTGACTGCATGGAGCCAAAAGTAACATTTTTATTTTGATGCACAGTTTATAATAGACTGTTTGGGTCGATCCAGCACACACCACCCTGTTAATATAAAGACCAAGCATGTGTTTTAACCTGCATCTGAATAGATTCCATTTAATTCTGTGGTTTAGTTTTAGACATGACTGCGTAAACGTCTGCAGCTTTTAGGAAATGAGTAAGCCTTTAAAGATACAATTAGATTACTCATTTTTAATCACCTACTTCTCTTGTTATCTTTATCCATTTAAAATGTTCATTTTTTTTGTTTGAACTGTATAAGAGTCTTGTGTTGTCGAGATGTCATTTTTGGGGATAGGGTTTGTGGTTATTAGCTATATTCTGAGACTCAGCCTATAAATGTTTAGCCTCAAATCCCACTCTCGTATAATTAAAAAGAAACAAACACACTGACTGTCCTTGTCAGGAATGCAAGTTCAGCACAGAAAGCAAATCCTCTGCTCCTCTGGTGCCTCTCTCTGGGTGTCTTCATGGCGAGTTGTAACCATGACAGCATGAGGTATTCCGGCTGTTTCCCATCAAGATGTTCCTCCCCATCAATTTGAGCTTGGGATGAATCCAAGGGAATGCGCTCAGGGTTCATTTGATCACAGGTGTCTGAACCTTAACAGTTTCTTTTCATGTTCAACATGTATTGAGCTTCAAAGTGCCTCTGTTTATCAATACTTTACACTGGCCAACAATCAAAAGAAAGTCTTGTGTCTGTCCATGGGACATGAGCATTGCTGCTGTAAAAGAGAGGTGGAGGAATTTAAGATTCGCAATATTGCCCAGTTGTTAACCACACCTTTGAATATATTGCAACAAATAAAATCAATGCAACGTACGTTTAAATGGGCAATGTTCTGCTAGAGAAACTTGGTGCCCTTGATGCACCCTTTCATCGCAGCAGAATTCCCTCAACCCCTGTAGCTTCATCCACCACGATAATGTGCTCTGCCACATTGCAAAAATTGCTCAGAAATGCTTTCTGAAACACAAGTAAGGGTTCAAGGTGTTGACTTGACCTTTTAAATTTCCAGGATGTCAATTTCCAATCCCGTCATCTATGGAATGTGCTTGAATTGCAACTCAGGTTCACGAAGGCCTCAAAGGAAAACTTTTGAACTTGAAACATCTGCTTCTAATGTCTTGGAGCCCCAGGACAGCTTAAGACATATTGTGGAGTTAATATCTTGATGTTCTAGAGATGTTGATTATGGTCAATCTGGGAAGGGGAGGAGGATGGATGGGAGGGGTTTTGTTTTTACTGCTAAAGCACTCTGTGCTGCATTTTATTGTACAAAAAGTGCTATATAAATAAAGTTTGATTGATTGATGTTTTTCTACTGTATTAGACAACTAGTTTAACTCCTGATGTATTTGGTTCTGCTTTATAGAGATCTTATAAGAGATCTGCTGTGGGTGAACTTTGTATCATTAAAGGTTCTGTGACAGACAAACCCAAAGGGACTGACACTAAACTCACAACTGACTATCTTTGGTCTATCCATCTTGAACCATTACAGTTGAGCCTCATCTCCAGACTGATGCAGCACATATGAAATATATATATATATATATGAAATTCCTCCAGATTTTGTAAATTACACCATAATATTATGCATCGCCTTGCTAGAACTAAACTAAAGTGCCTGGCTGGCAACTCTTTTTGGAATCTGTTACAGTTATTAAATGCAAAAATGGATGCATAATTACAAATTAAATTTAGCTGATGAGAAAAAACATGAATATCTTGAGTTGGTAGTTTCTGCAAAGAAATAAAGTTCAAAGTAAATCTGAGAATCATTGGCTAATTTAAATTTGACATTTCATATCATCCCAATTTTTCCCAATTAGGGGTTGAAAATGGAAAACCTGATTGGTAAGACCATTTTAATTTTTAAATTTTTGGGGGGAGTAATGAGCTAATTCATTCCTTATGTGCATGTAGTTTCACTGCATGATCATACGGCATAATAAATTAGGGAAGAGCTTATCTGTAATCCAGAGGCAGTGATTGTACGATTAGATTGTGTATTCTGTCTTACAGCAATGGCTCATGTTCTGGTTGAGCAGAGGAAGTGATCTTTGCAAATGCTTTAAAAGTAATTTTGGCACAAAAGAGGGAAAAAAGAGTACTTTCATCCATGTAAATGCAGGTTATTTCAGGCAGTAAGACTTCTTTCAATATTTGCCAAGTTATTCATAGAAAGAATGAAGTGATATTCACATTTTACTTGCATACTCTAAATTACAATCGGTGGTATATGTGGACTATATTAGATATAGTCACTGACCAGTACATGTCACTAATTGTAAGACTGACTTATTTATTGTCGGAAAAAAGGAGCTCAGGTGATGAAGGAGGCATGGCTGCTGGTTTCGCAATGCACAACAAGGTCATGGAGCCTCATACGCAGGATTAATGAGCGCTTAATGAAGCACAGAACTGCTGATGTGACAGACTTGGATGTCCTGCAGTCCACCAGGAAAGACCATTTACAAACTCAGTGGCCCGTTTTGTATTCAGCTTATGCAGGCTGTTGGCCTGTTATCTCAGCAGTGCTTTTGCTTTGTTGGGATTGGCTTTGTGGGCCTGTACTCCACCAGATTCCTGGTCTGGCTGCATGTTGGTTGGTCTGGTCCTTGCCCTGCTCAACTATTTATGTTTGCTCACTACATAAACCTCTACTTCTGAGTCATCTCGTGCAGCTGGGTCCTGATTTGAGCAGCTTGCCATTTTGGCAGTCTGTACCTTTGAAACCTTTGGCATCTTTGGTTTATGATTGTTGTGGTGTCTTGGGTTGGTCTTAACCATTAGCAACCTTGTAGCTTTAGCCTCTATTAGTTGTTTCTTTTCCCTTACATCATATTAGCTGTTGACTGTATTTTTTCTTGGTATGAAATGCTTTTTACTTTTAAACAACTCCATCTGGTACCATTGGCGATATTTCCTCTTTACCCTGGACGAGCCAGGTTTTAACTCTGTTTATTGTAGTCTGTGTGTATTTCAGCGTTTTAAAAACTCAAAGATCCAATTTTGGTTGGTAGCATGTCAAGGTCTGTTCATAGCATTATGTCCCTAGCTGGGAATTGTTTTCACATAAAAAAAAAGATTTTGCAATAAATTCTTACGACTTGTTTGCTGTGTAACACAAGGTTGAATACTGTCCCCAAGAAACTACATTTTTATACTGTTTGCTTTCTTGATTACAACCCTGAGGGACACAGTGACTCAATTGTTTCTTCACAGGTAATGTGCAAGAACTTTGATGTCTGAGAAAGGCGTTTGAATCCCAAGTTTGAACTATCGTCTCATTTATACAACTGAATCCCTTTGGGTAAAATGAGATTGTGATTTCCGACAAATACTTTGTCATTTTTGACCTTTTCACTTTTAAACAAAGTGTATCACCTTGACTCAAGTGGTGTGTGTGTATGCGTGTGTGCGTGTGTGTGTGCGCGTGTGTGTTTATAGGCCAACAATGAAAGAAAAATTGAGAACACTTTCAGCTCTTGCACCCTTTGACTTCCCCTAATTGTCCTAAAGCACACAGTCCCTGAGCTTTCTCTGGGTTGCCAATGTCTTCATTCGTCTATTTCAGGAAAGAGGGAACTACACTTCTAAGGAACTTGAGATCCAGCCACAGACTGCATAAGGAGAACCCTAATTTTTTCAGAGCTCTGGTTGATGGCATCTTGGCAGGAACTGACTCTGCACAGGCCTGATTGCTTCAAAAATGGGAACTGAGAAGAACGAACTAGGCTGGTGTTTGGTTGGAATGTGTCTATCCTAGCTCATTACCATTAGCTTGCTTTTTTTTTTTTTTTTTTTTTTTTTTTTTAGCTTAGCTCATGTTAGCCTATGCTGTTAAGTGAATTTATTTTGAATCTTGAATTCTGCTATTTCACTACAGAAAAAAACATCTGAACTACTGCTTTAATTTGGCCACTAGGTGGACCAACCACAGCTATCTACGCCCCTTCCTGGCCATCCAAACCTGGGAGGGTCCAGGTCCTCAAGGGTCCACTTTTAGACCCAGCACCTAATGGTAATTTGAGAAACTGCACACTTTGCAACTTCAGCATTGGTGCTAGATTTGAAAACTGAATTTTGTCCTTTGGATCTAGCAAATAGATTTCAACAAATTTCTGTTTTAAATATCTGCATAGCTGATTATCAAATATACAGAACTTTGCACTATAAACTTCACTTCTACTTGATACCAATCTTCTGATGTTGGACTTTTAGTATTGAACATGCAGACATATTCAGTAACAAGATCTTGGGAGTTTTCAATGTTACTTAAATGTTTCCAAATGAACATAGAATTAATCACATTTTTTCTGAATAAAAGGACATTTTCAGAGCATATTTTCTTAAACTCAGATAGTAGTGTGAAGGAGAAAAAGGTCTGTGCATTTATTTACTACTCTATAAATCAAGAATATCCCCAGAAAATAAGTTAACATCTTTTGTTCTTTTCAGATATCTAATACAGATTATGAAGCAGCACGCCAGAATCCCATTTGTCCTGTCTGTCAAGAGTGCAAACATTTCCAGGCACTTTTTGATTGCAGCAGCATCCTGCATTATATATCTCCCAGTTGCTGTTTTTTTTCATTGACAATTGTTTGTTGTTAGAGCATTGTTTGTGTACTTGCAAATGTGAAATGGCCCTCAAGCCACAATTCTCTGTGATGGTTGTGTCAAAGATTAAGTGTGATTGGTGGTAAATTATCGAAACGCTGTCTCAATGTAGAATTCAATACCATGAGATAAATTAACACCTTTGATGTGTGTGGCAGTAAAGCTATAAGGTGATGCTTACACACCATGATGATAAATACAAGGAAAGAAACAAAATGTTTTGCCTCTGGTGACAATGAGAAGTTAATACACTGTAATCTGTCCACTGATCCTATAATATTCCCAATGTTCATTTGCTGCTTTGTCATTTTGCTGCAGCTCTCGATTGGGGTAGTATGACAAACAGAGCCAGTCAAAGTAAATTAATGAAAATGAAAAAACTAAGAAATCAAATATTTCTTATTTCACCAATTAAAAATCTAATAAACCATTATATACCTAAAATTTGCTCAATCTGTTTTTGTATAGCGAGTTTGCTGGACCACATAACTAAACATGAAATAATAAATATGTCAGAATTTGGAGACAAGCTTTGATGTACCTGACAAAGACTTATCTTCCAGCATTTCCAGCTTTTGGTACTAATCAATTACCTATTTACATCCCTCACACTATGTAAACTGCAGAAATAAACAATCAAACTTGGAAACCAAATCTCAGTCAAATCTGATGCTCAGTTAAATAACTCTCAATACAAGTAAAAAATAATGAGACATTATTGGAATATGGACTGAAATGGTTATAATGAAGTAGTAACATATGTTCAGCCCCAGCAGATATAATTCACTAAGAAAAGCTGAAAGTCACTTCAGTGTGAATATCACACACATTCTCCTGAACTCCTGGTCTGTGGCATACCTTTTTTTTTTCTTCCAGAAAATACTAGTGACAAGGGTAGGATTTTTAAAATCATATTGTTGATCCTATTATGTTATAATTATATCATCTTATTTAGAAATATTTAATTAAAAATGATGACACTGTTGCTACTCTTCCCATGAGTCATTTTTTCCCCCCTTTTTTAAATCACAGTTGTTTAGCTCAAACAACATAAATTAAAGCAAGTAAGGCCTTGGGACTTTAAGATAAACATCATATAAAGATCACACTTTTACCTATGATGCTTTGTTGTTTAAGTTGAGAATACAAGTTTGATTGATACTGATAGGGAAAAGAAATCTAAAAATAAAATATCCTTTTTAATGTAAATTAATGACTCAAGGAGCACACATGGACTATCTCAGTCCAGCCCTCCATAAATATAAATGATATGATACAAAGATTGGAAGGAAATAGAATAAAAATGAATGCGGAATAAAAATGCAGGTTAGTAAAGATTCTTCAGGTGATTGAAGCATCCACTTCATGTTGCTATTTAACGTGACCACAGCAAAAAAAATGCTGTCTACATTCAGGCTGGGCTGATAACTTTCTCTGCAGTGACAGGTCGATAATGCAGCAGTTTTAGTGACAGAAACCCCAGATGGAATTAACTCTTAAGACAAAATAATTAAGTTGACTTTGAATGTTGTGATTTTGTTCAATATTAATTATAAATATTGATTCACTGGCAGCATGTCTGATAAGTCTAGGGACTGTTGCAATGATAAAAAACACCAAAAAGAACATCAAAGCATTTTTCAACCAAGCATGCAAAATTCGTTAAAGAAGCTAAAAGAAGGCAAAAGCCTGAAAAATGTTTTCCAAATTAATGTACATAAAACTGTCCAAAACTGTCCAAAATCCAGACATTGGCAGTTGTGGTTAACAAAAGGTGAGGTAAAAACTTGTGAAATCAATCATGCCTCTATCTAGTGGCGAACTGTATTAAATTAAAAAAAAAAAGAAAAAGAAAAAATGTTTTAAATTAAGTTGTCTGATGTGTGGTCCCTTATCTGCTTTAAATGTATGAATAAAACCCCACAAAAAATTGTTGTTCACCACTGACCTAGAGCCTGAACTGATGATACGGCAATATTATGTTTTTTAGTGTGTTTGTTTGTTTGCTTTATTTTATACTTCATTGTCTTTTTTCTTTGTAAAGTTCATGTGACCATGAAATATACACAAAGGATTCATATTTCCTGATGAAATTCCTCTGTGCCAGAGACAAATGATCGAGTCTATCTATGATTGTAACCTTCTCAAGTGAAAACCAGTCAGATGGTTTAATCCGGCTACCATTATCCTGCTCACACGTCAGACTGGTCCATTTTGTCTGCACTTGGGAACAAATAATGAATTTGTAATAGGGGGTTACACACATTTCATCTGTCAGTAAAGGAAATAATACAGTTATTATTTCTGGTTAACGATAATCTGGTGTGAGGGTGTTAAACAGCATCTGATTTCTTGTAAGCACAATCACATTAGTTCACAAACAGGCAGCCACCGTGACTATGAAGGAGTGATGGCTATAGGCAAAGCCCAGTCAAAGACAGCTTCTGTTGGCTGTTGCTAGGATACTAAACTTTCCATATGTGTATCACCCTGGATATAATGAGATTTGTGCAGATTTGACACTTGAATGTAGCGTATAATTCTATGTGCTCTGCACTTCAAAAACTACTTGGAAATGCATAGGAGTTGAAGATCTAATGACAAAAGCTGAGGAGGTGAATAGGACTGCAGACAGCAGTTTGGAAGAAGATCATATGAATGCATGGGGTGCTTATTCTGAATACAGCATACCCTGTCTTAGACATGTCATCCTTTCTTTGCTTAACACCAACTTATTTTGTGAAGGTAATCTCTTTTTCATGTTTCTGCTAGAATGTTTTACCATCAAATCTCTTCCAGCATGAGAAAAAAATCTTCTTAAGACTATCTGACATCTGGTGGCCCACCGTTTACCGAATTCATCAGGTTTTCATTTCATCAGAGTTGAGAACATTTCTAGTATATTTCAGCAACAGTGTAACATCAAAATATATTTTCATTGGTTAAAACCTGGTGTTAAAGTACAAAAGACCGGCTTGCAACTGTATTGGACGGGACACAGTTCCTGCAAAACTTCATTTTGATTTGCCTTAGTGCACTCAAATGATTCACATGGAGGTCTGATCATACCTTTGGAAACCTCCTTTTAGCTCAGACGTAGTTGCAAAAACTCCACCTTCTAGGTTTTTCAGTTTCTTCTAGTTGTCTGACTGTGAAATTGAACAGTTTGCAAGTGAATGAATGTTATTGATTACAAAATGAATGAACTGGTTACAGCCATGCTTAAATTAGAACAAATGAAAGGAATTAAGTCAATTTTCCAGTGGTTTTTCTTCATCCCCTCTTGACCAGTGTGTCCAGAAAACCCCTACTATTCAACACTGACTACTTCCACTTAAAGAGCTTAAGCTGCAGCATCGCCTCTAGTAGAACCAAATGTTTAAATGGAAAAAGCTTTGATTTATTCTCTTGGTTCTTGAAGACTTCTTGACTCTCATTCAGATTTTTTTTGTCTGTTCAGAAGGGAAATGAAGAAAAGAGAAAAAGAAAATCCAGTGGTTTTTATGTAATCTTTTAGGATCACCATGATGTGGGGGACTGAGAATCTACATTTTGGTGATGTAGACTGGTAATCTACACCAGCCTACCTTTGTAATCTTCAACCAAAGCCCAACATAGTAACCCTATGGAGGTTAACCAGTGGCCAAAAGTGATTTATAAATACAATAATATTTATAGTGATAAATATACTCCCTTGAAACTAAATTCCTCTCTGATATCTTAAGAAATGTTGAGGACCCTTTAGAAAAATTCTCCAGATTATGATATTTATCAAAGAGTAAATGCATATAAATATATAAGCAATCCCCAAAGGTTACAGGATACATTGTACTTAATGCTTGGATGACATGCAGCTGCTATACTTGAAAGGAAGATTACAGAACATTTCCAAATGAAAACTCCTGGCTTGCTTTGTGCAACTGTGGATGTGAGCATTGAAGCAGCTTGCTGTGAACCATCTCACCATCTGGGATTGACATACTAAGTGGGACTATTTCTCACTCAAGAATATTAATCATCATATCATTAAGCATTAACAGATCTCTCGCTGCACTGCGCCGATTCTCTCTTTCAACTTGAGGAAGATGACATGGAAAGCTGTAGTTGGTCTGTGCATCTTGTAACACGGAAGAAACAAAGGGAGCAAATCCTGATTACCAATTAGTCCAACCTTGTGCAAGCAAACTGAGCACAACAGATTTGACTATGTTGGAAAACCTGTTACAAATCATTACAACCCCGAAAGAAGGGTGAGGGGAAAAATGCGCATATACAAAAAGAACAAAAAAAAAACAAACTTAAGAAGGAAAAATGTGCCAGGAACAGAATTAAAGTGGCATTCCAATTATTTTTGTTTGTTTTGCATTTTCATGATTGCTTTAGAGCATTTATGGGTTAACATGTCATTTCTCCATGAGATAGCACTGGAAGAGGGGTGTGTAAGTATAAAAGATCAGCTGTTTAAGTTGATGAGGATTAGGGTGATGACAAACTAAGCCTTACAAATCCCTGGCTGAGATGCCACTGAGATAATATTAGCAGTCTGGACTGAATATTGCACTCCTGTGATAAATTGTGAGAACATTACAACTTTTCATTCATTTGATTACCAAGATTAGAGCATTATTTTCAAAAGTTGAATGGCAAATTGAAAGATACAATGGGATTGATCATTGGTATGTTTGACAGGTTTTGCACCTCATGACTACTTTAATGGGTGGGAGAAGTCTCAATTTTACCAGCAAATTCAAATAACTCTTTCTGTAAACAATGAGGGGGAAGAGAAGGTTCCATGTATAATGACATAATTATCCAAAAATACCTATGGAGAATCTATAATGGACAAACCTTTTAGGAAACATTTGAAGATTTTACCATGGTCCTACAACCCTCTGACCTAAAACATCATCAAAGTCATATAGATAGGTGTAAAATGAGCTGTGCACAAGATCTCACAGAAAAGGAAACGTTTTATAGAAAGAAAAGAGGAAAACAAAGCTCACAAACAGAAGCCTTTTTTTAAAAAAAATATGTTATATTTGCCATCAGGGGTACTATGAAAAGTTACAAATACTACCTCTTTGATGTACTGATAACGATTATAAGTACTTGTGCTTACTTTGCATCAATGAGATGTAACCATTGCACAAACTAATATAAATTTAGTTTCACTAAGTGCACATGCAGACTTACATGAATGTCCATGAGTAAGATATAGCTCTGGCTACTCACATTCTGATCCTTTGTAGTTCCAGTGAGTAAAGTCTTTCTCCAAGGAGAACTCATGCAACTTTATATTTCATTAAATACATTCACAGAACCATCTTATATTAATTTGGATGTGCATTTATAGTGAATCCAGTAAAGAGTCACAGAGGAATAATGACATCTGTAGCAGAGGATAAGGACTATTGATATATGCAGCACATGGAATCAAATGAGTCTTCCATTTTTTTTTTTTTTGCATTTTTTTTAATAAGGCAACAATTAAAAAGGCCAATAGAAGCTGCATGTTTCAAGATGTTTGAAGTGCATATATTTGCATAAATAAAACAAATCCACTCACTGCCTTTTATGTTAAATTGAATGGAGACAAGAACTGACCTCATCAGAACCTTAATATGAGTCTCTGCGAACTTGACTGACCTGTAAATTTCTAAATTAATAAACTTACATTTCAATTCTTAGAAATGTACAAATTAAATAAACAGAAACTGTCAATCAAGAAAAGTGAGCCAAACGAATCCATGAAATATAGCCATGCTCCTTTAAAGGCACCATGTGGCAATACCACTCCAGACCAAATGGGGACAGGATATTAAAAGAAGGTTCTTGTGTCAGAACCTTCTTTTGATCTGGTTTGGACAAAGGCAAACCAGATCAAAAGATCTTGATGTTTGTCCACTTTAGATACGGTACTTCACTTTAGATACTTCACTTTAGATACGGTTTAGATTATTGGTGATGGCTGTTATTGATAAACCATGATTTGATTTATCTTTCCAATTGTCGACTTGGTGTTTGTTTTGAGCTTGCTTTTGTCATGAGCAGCAGTGACATTTTTCTGTCCGCCAATTTGAATATTGTGGTCGGTTGGTCAAAGCTGGCAAATTACCCATCTTTCTACAAATTCTCCAAAAGGATCTGTTCTAGCTGGCAAGAAGAGGTGATTATTACATGCAGCGGTTAAACAAGGAAGCATGTACCAGTGAAAATGTCATCTAATTTGTGTCCATATTTTCATGGCAGAGGCATCAACAGGTTGTTTACTTTGAAGCAGGGAAGAGGAGAGGGCCAGAAAGGTGAAAAGTAGTTGCAAGAATCTGACTAAGGGAATCAATTGATTTAAAAAAAAAAAAAAAAAAAAAAGATCAAGATAGGCCAATAGAGACAGATTGAAAAATGTTGATATCTTGTTAAAATATTTATTTTCACCATTTCTACTCTCCCAGCTAGTGTTAATGGTAGGTGACTCAGTTTTTGCAGGTCCAACTCAACTTTTGTTTTTAAAGTAGTGAGATTTAAGCCTGGTTTGGGCTTTTCTACCAACTCTATACAAAGTAAATATCATCATCTCAATGCTGCCATTTACCTTTTCAAAGTTTCACTTTAAGGTTTCTGCATCACCAAACGTCTCAAAGCAGTTCACTGCGAAAACACTTGGAGGTTTCAAGTCTCAAAAGGATCTTTTGTGAACTTACTTAAAACTCACTGGTTGAGTGTTTCCTTTTAATTAAGTTCTTATTTCTCAAATCTAAATGGAGCGGATGATTGTAATATCTCTGAGCCTAGCTGACTAATAGAGAAGCATTTGGTTTTCTTAAGGTCTTGTTTGCATCCAGAGTAAGTGCCGAAGGGGTTAAAAATGGATAAAATGAATGGGAATGGTGGGTGATGGCTTACATACATATAATATTAGGTCATCAGCATATAACAAAACTTTAGTCCCCACTCTGAACCCCAAGAAAATGTGATTCTAACTTCAAAGTTATTGATAGTGGTTCAATAATGACTGGACACAAGAGTGGAGAGAGGGGACAGCCCTGGCATGTTCCACCAGATGAGGGGAATGGCGTGAAACAATCAGAGTTAAGCACGGTGGCCTGTGGGGAGGTGTAAAGTAATTTGATCAAGGAGATAAATTAATCTCCAAAATGTTTCAGGGTGAAGAACCCTGGAGTGGTGATGCACTAATCTGTTCCACTTGATGAGAAAAGTAAGTTAGATTTGTGAATCTAAGGTTCAAATTCAAGTTAAGCTAGCAAAATTAAGCGAAAATTAAATTTGCAGAGGCTAGCAGAACTAATCCAATGGTAAGACACAGTTTTAGCATCAGCTGATGATCCTCTGGATGTTGTTTCAGGCTTGTGATTTCACAGCTGACTGAATGAGGTAGGATGAATGTTGATGCAGTAATTTGCTGGTGTTCAGATTTTGGCTGTGTTTAAACTTGCCTTCGCAAAAGAGGACCGTAGGAAGCTTATAGTCTTAAAAAAAAAAGCATATACATATATATATATATGTGTGTGTGTGTGTGTGTGTGTGTGTGTGTGTGTGTGTATATATATAATATATGTGTG
>JAOWBL010001792.1:0-14714 GCA_028564865.1 Zenarchopterus dispar
ATGCGTTTTTCATATTGCTGAAGACATTGTTTCCTGTTTCTTAATTTTTTCTTGAGTGAAATTTTACTTTGCATTATAAGAGAAAAATTCAAAAATTCATTTTCTACTTCTTGGCATTTGCAGTTTTCATGATTAGTAATATTATACTTTGCTGGAGTTTACCTGAACATAATGATGAGCAAGATACTGTGACATCACAGACCCAGACCAGAGCAGTATTGTTCAATGTCTCCCGATTTCATCTCAGTTTTATCTCATACCTTGTTGCATTTGCTTTAGCTTCGAAGTGGGTAGTGCAAAGTTGCATTTCTGATTTCTAAAGAACCACACCCTGTGGAAGAAGGGGTTGGAGTTGAGCTGTGATGTTAACTTCACCCCCTAAAACCAGGTGCTATGAACACAGGTGAACAAACATAGTAACATGAACCTTTTATACTCTATCCTTGGAATTTGGACCAAAAGTTGAGACGGAAGTTGCACTGAAACCCAGGAAAGAGTTTGAACTTCTAAAAAAAGAACATAATATATCCCCTTTAAAGGCTGAGCTATTGTGTGGTCTCAGAGGCTTTTCTGTTCCTTTCACTATTGTTCAGTGTGTACCTGGATTGTGATAAGAACTGAAGGTTACTGTAGTTTTTTACTGAAAGCCCTACAAGTCTGACTGTTCCCATCTCACTTCTCATCTAGATGTTTACTGTCAAACAACTATAAACTTGCAGATTTGTTGATGAAAACCAAGTTCATCCTTCCAATAGTCTATTCATTTCACTTCTCTTTGCTCAAATGTCAATAATGTGAGTTTGTGTATGTTAATAAATCCCGCATTGTGTGTGTCGGTGTTTGTGTGTAAGTGGCTGCGGCCCCGGTGGCCCTGTGGAACCCCTCAGACAGATGACTCAGCAGGCCTAGCTGAAGCACTCACTCTTGCTGATGGGAAGGAGTTTCACTGGGTCCAGCTCATGGCTGTACTGTAAGTGCTCAGTAAGTGCTGCTGCAAGGTGGCGAGGAGCTGCAGCCTACTCTGCCTGAATTAAAGCCGGGGCATAGTCCAGTTGAACGGCTTGCACCACAACAGACTAGTAATTGTTTTGTTTGTTTGTTTATGTGTGTGTTTGTTTGTAGATGCCCCAGAATTTTCATTGAAGTCTAGCCTTCAAAAGATACTTTCCATTCTTTGTTTAAAAAATAGACAAAGGAAAAAAAAACAAAAAACATCCAGCATCCTGCAGCCTCTCACTGCAGACTTCAGGCTTCCCCAGAACTCTGAAGCCTGGGGGTATTTTTAAGGTGTCGGTTTCAGAGTCTTTTTTTTCTTTAAAGGTTGAAACCAGCCATCTACAGCTGCTTTATTATGTTGTGATAAAAGAAGGCATGATAGAGGATTTTGATAATCCCCAAAAGCCTGGAGACACAGATTGTTTATTGCTGTGTTTCCTGGCTGGTGATTTTAGAAAAAGATGAACTAAGATGTAGGACTCAGAAACATTTGTCTCCAACAGAGGTTTGTGTTCAAGAATTAAGACTAGGGGTGTCTTTGTGTTTTTGTTCTCCTGCAGCACGTGAACTGATGTGTCATACTGAGAGGGGGCTTCCTCAGACTTCCCTCCCTCCCTCCCTTCATCTTCTCTCTATCTGTCTCCTTGGCTGATTGCGCTAATCTCTTCTCCCAATTGTTATTCTGATAGTGCAGCTGTTACATAACTGCCTGAATCAAAAATTGAGAGTTCAGGGTTATTGAAAGGGATCGTCCTCATACCCAAATAAAATGGGAAGTGAAGGCAAAGTTTAAAGAATGATGTCTTATATTTTGAAAGGAATGTGATGCTATTGTGGCAGAGCTTGATGTAGAAAAGCAAAGCTGATGGTGCTCTTTTCCCAGTTTAAGCTTTTTTTTTCTCTTCAAGCTCCTTCTGGCTGATGAGGAAAGTGGAACAGGAGGTGAGATAGCAAGCTTGGTGCAGTTTGATGTCCAGGTACTTTAAGTCCTCTCTTGAATTTCTCAGACTCTTGGAGTGATGTAAACGATAGCTGGAGCCTGTGCAGTATGCTGCCTACCATTTACTGTATTGATCTGTTCTGGTTTGACATGTTGAAAAAAGATTTTATCTGTCTTGTGCACTCAGCTTTAAACAATATAACATGTGGGTGATACAAATCATCTCTACACACGTTTTACTGAACTGAAAAACTATTAGATGATGAGACCCAATTCTGACATGTATGCTCACAAGAGGACAAATGCTGCAGATTTTCCTCTCATGTCACCATATGTTTTCTATTATTAGCATGAGCAATTAGCATTCAGTTCAAACCACTGTTGCAAGTTTGTGTGTTCAAGGCTAGCATGCCAGTGTATGACCGATTTGTACATGTGTGGGAAGAAGCTTATGTGTTGGTGAGCGTGTTCAACTGTTTGGTGTGAAGATGAATGCTCCTAAACACTTCTCACCAGTATTGGATAAATGATGTCATATTAACGCGATTGACATGATAATTCCTTTTTTTTTTTGTTTGTTTGTTTGTTTTTGTTTTTGTTTTTGTTTTTTTTTGTTTTTTGTATGTGAGAGGGGAGAGAAATAATTCATTTCAAGACCCCAGCACTGCAGTGGGCCATTATGGCAGCATGGCTGCTGGCTGTAATTCTCTGTTTCATTTCTCTGGACAGTGGTGACTGTTTGATTTATTTAACTTTATGAGCAGCTGCAAAAGATTAATTTCAAACCTGTGTTTTCCAAAATGTAGTCCAAAAATGCAGTGTGTACATAGTGCTGCAGAGGGATAGACTAAAAATCTTTTTGGAGTAGCAGATCAGATGACAATGGTATAAGATCAAGCCGTGATGGATTCCTTCGAGTATCACTGTGTTCCCTAATGCAAATGTTAGCAGAGGGTAGATTTCCTGAGTCATCTAATCCTCACATCAGGTGCCATCACAACGTTGTGGCATCATAGACCTGTTATTAAAAGCTTAGCCATTTGTAAACCCCTTGATCTGATTCCCCTGGAGGGAAAGGTGGTGTCCCTTTGATCTGATGCTCTTTACGTCTCATCCTTCCTAGCATGCGTGGTGATATTCTCTCAAGTGGCGTTTCCAGTGACACACACAACAGTAAGTAGGACAAATCATGAAAGAGCACACTACAATCCTTACTCATACACCCACTTAATAAACATCTGCAACGGCAGCAAGTGGAAGCAGTTACTGTACTTAACAAGAAAAATCATGTTGCATCTTTGTCATTACCCTACCATGACTCAAGTGCTTGACCATGAGAATTAATTACCCCAACAACAACATATAAGCATTGGGATCCCTGTCAATTAGTCAAAATGGATACAACATTTCAGATGATAGGTGAATCATCTTCAAGATTAAAGCCCTCCTAGTCAAACAGGATCCTGCTGGCAGTAGGTATGGGATGGTCTGCATTATGGAAATAACACCTGCCTGTCAAAGAGCTAGTCCAGTTAATCCAGAATCATTAGTTCACTGTACATTTAGGCTGAGGGAGAAAATCTATGTAGACGCAGATGATACACACTTCAGAGAGGCCCTGGCAGCTTTGAACAATAATGTGAGACAAAATGACGAATTAATGGACACTGTGCTCCCAGATTAATTTATGTATACATAAGCAGATATACATTATATACAGGTATATAAATATTATACTTCAGTGCAGTTTAGGATTCACAGTCTTTATTTTGTCTTTTGGAAACAGTAAAAACATCAAAAACATTAATATCTGTGCTGTTACAGCCAAGGTAAATGGCCTTTCGTTTGTGTTTATGTAGACCATTAATCTATTATGAATATGCTGACTGTTAGGCTATGACTATAGCTACCAGAAAAGCACAAATATCCAAAAGACTTTTAAAGGACCGTTCAGTAGCTTGACTCTTGACGATAGAAGACGACCCACCAGGGATGATTTTATTCAAATGAATGAGTTAAAGCAAGGGAAATATATACATTCTCAAAAAATGTTAAATATCTATGCTACATTGCATTCTAGTGATATGAAACCTCCCGAACTGACTTTTTTTGTTAGTCTTAGTGGGAATTTTTCTTTGGTCAACATCAGTTTTGCTCATAACTGCTCACTGCTGAGCTTGTGTGTTATTCACAGCAACAGGGACTCAAATAATTAATTGTCCAGGGTTAACTCGGTTATGGCTCACTATTTTGTGGTTGTGTCTCTTTGTTTGTTGGTGAGTTCATCTGTTCATTGAACAGAAACACGTGGATTGTCTTGTGGCGCAGGATTTACACGCTAGCTGGAAGGATTGTGGTGTTACCCGGTGACTAATTGGCTGGCCCTAGAGATTTTTCCTGAGTGGAAGCAGAACCAAAAGCCCACCCAATTCCCTTTTCCCCTCCCTCCTCAGTGGAGTTCATTCCTTCAGGCTTTGTATAATAAATTCTCCTACTTTAGTATAGACAAGTCCATCCCTCTCTGCTGCAGTTACTTGTGGCACATTGCAACACTGCAAGATCATGCATTCCTAACACCTCCCTCTTTTCTCTCTGAGTTTGCGCTAAACGCTGTGGATCCATATTTAGAGAGATTAAGTGAGCAACAGTGAGAGGAAGGAGGGTGCATGAAGCATCAGTCACTTTTAGAGTTTCAGCAGCCTAATGTTTTTAATAGCCTGAAAAAAAAAGGGAATGTGGTGAAGGTAGCTGTGGGGGAAAATTGCATTCACCACACATACTTGGAAAACCTCTCACCAACTATTTTCTTTTTTATATGTTTATTCATTCATTTATTTTACTGTTGCCCTTTTCATACTAACGGAACTGAAGAAGAGGGGTCAGTCCTCGAGGACTGTAGTGGTATCATCTCAGGATGAAGGAGATGCTGTGTGTATGCAGCAGCTTTACAAGGTCAACCCCACCTCATACTCAAGTGCATGTAAGCACACATGTATATGGACTTGGCACACACACATTGACTGTCAGCTAGTCCTTAGTCAGCACCCCGCTTGCGGTTTTGTGAGAAAGTTGGATGTCGCCACCAAGTGTCCATGCAGAGGAGTTTCTAGTCATGTTCAAAAAGCTGACATCATCTCGATTACTCTTAAATCCCGTCTCTGGGTTTGTGAACTTGTACGTAACTTCTCTCTTAGGTGCAGCACAAATCTTTTTGATATCTCGTAATATACAATGATCTTTTAAAAAAACAATTCCCCTGTACCGTTTTTAAACATACATTGCAGTCTCTGAATTAAAAAACAGAAAGCTTACATTTTAATAAAAGCAGTGCATTTCTTTGATCTTTGCATCCTTCATGTCTCTGTAACTCTCAGACTGTGTGTGTGTGTGTGTGTGTGTGTGTGTGTGTGTGTGTGTGTGTGTGTGTGTGTGTGTGTATGAGACATCCAGATTTCATTTTGTGTGCAACTATAAACTGCATGGAAAATGTATCTCTACAGTACAAGTATCAGGGTCATGCCAGCACTGCTGAGCAAAGTGTCCTCCAGATTCTTGTCTTTGCAATTTAATTTAGCCAAAAGGACACAAAGGGACTGATAGATCAGAAAAGATTCACTGTTATTGATGACTGAAGTCAGACTGAGTCTAGACTGCAATTTGACTGTATTCATCTCTGTTATACTTCTTTTTTCCTTCCTAGTGCAGTGTCTTGTTCTCCCCACTCCCTACCCTCTTTTCACCTTTTCCTCCATATGCAGAGTCTAAGTGAAGTAGAATATGTTGTTGAGCTTGAGGCAGTGCAGGACAGTTACTCTGCTGGTAATGGAGGCAATGTTTGTCAGAGCATAGAGCACGGTGACTTTGGCCTCAGCACCCCTGGGTACAGAGCTTTAATTGCCTACACAGTGGTGGAACGCTTCTGCCTCTCACGCAAATGTGTGTGTGTGTGTGTGTGTGTGTGTGTGTGTGTGTGTGTGTGTGTCTACAACGGAATGACAGTATTAGAGCTTCTGGGTTATTCTGAGTTACAAAAACAACTCCTGTATCAATATCACCTTGGTTCCCAAAAGAAATATATGATAGATATGAATCAGCTAGTTAAGTCTTCAAATGTTTACACATTCATTTAGGATCAGTATGTTTTCCTCAGTTACATAATATCTTGATAAAACTGACATGGGAACACAAAAAGATCAGGTTTCATGTCTATATTTTTTGCACTAATATGACCAGTATTTTTCGCAAATGCTCTGTAAAAGTGAACACACAGGAACGCAGTATGGCGTTAGAGTTTGTAGGTGCTTCAGTGCATGTACCACACATATATATGATGTTTGTTATTGTGTACAAAATCAGATCTAAAGTTGTCTGGCAAGGGTAGTTGTGTAGAGTTGCAATAAATTGCACATCTGCTGATAGAAAATGCATCTGCCATTGTTTTAATGATACATTATCAAAAATAAAAATAAAAGATAAAAACCTGAATTTTATTAATGTTTCCATGTCAAATTCTCTGCTTGAGTTTCTTTGTGTCCCTAGAATCCCTATTAGTCTGTCCTTTATAGAAATTTACCCGCTCAGGTTCTTTTATTGAGTTTAAAACAATCAAGCCTGCACCACTCAGGCCATCCTCTTGTTTTGTGCATTTTGTGTTTGTACTTGGGGAGGAAGCTGAAGATATTCATAGCCTTGCTGTTTTCCCATCATTCATCAATTTTTTTGCCCCGCATCCTCTGCCATCACTCCATTCTTGTTTTTTTTTCTTTTACATTCTCACTTACTGCTGAGTCTGTGAAACTGGATCTGCTTTAATACTTACTCACATTTTGATCCCCATTACCACTTCATGCGATCTTCTCTGCTTGCTTTCTTCATATTTGCCTTTAACCCTTTAATGCATAGTACTCACTGCAGTATGCAACTATTAAGAGGCTGTATTTACATGAGTTTGGATAATTTAGTTGCACATTAGCAATTTCACGTCTCACTGAGGAGTTATTTCACATCCATTAATGCATTGTAATGAACAAAACTGCCATTTAAAAGTTTTTTTATGTTGAATTCTAAGATCCCTGACAAACATGTTAAAAGATTGTCACTTAAGAAATATTATTCTATTTGATCCTGTTAAGAGATTAATTAATACTCTTGAGGGGTATATACGATTTGAGCTTGTCAGGATTTTTTTTAAACTATATGATGTCCAAAGGAGTGAACACAACAGAAACGTCCCCCAAAATATGAATAACAAGAAAATGTCCCAAGAATTAGCAATTCTATTTTTAAAAGTTATTGCACTTTTTAAAATTCTTGTTGAACAATTTATGCATAAATGTGAAAGGCCCATCTGAATAAGTTGACCAAATTCAGCAGGAAGTATTTAAAGTTTGTTTCTTTTAATTTTAAATATAACAAATTGAGAAGCATGTAATTGTTGAAACTACTGTACACTTTGATGATCATTTTCTGTTTTTCATTGTGTTTAACTTATTATCTCGATTTTCATTTAATGCATTACCAAAATGAATTTGATTTAGTTTCATGATTTCTTATTGGAGGTTTTGTATTTTTTTTTTTGTAAATTACCTATTTTTGTGTTTCACAGGCATGTTTTTACACTGTTAGAGCACCCTTGAACTTGAGCCCTGATGTTGTATAATGTGCTCAGAATATGTCGATATTGAGCAGAGGTGTATGCGTGAGTGTGAAAATCTGGCAAGTACATGCAGCAAGCATCTCTGTTGAGTGAAAACCTTTCCATGAGGATTTAACAGGTTCACCCAACATGTTTGTTTGGCAAGGCACCTCTCAAATATTTATTTATGATATTGTCTTGACATGTTACATAGTTCTCTCTGCTATCTCATTTTTTTAAGATGGTCAATTTCAAAAAAAGTCACAGACTTAATATTATACTTATTTTTGTCATTACATAATTACATCTAGAATTACAAACTGGAACTAATGGATTGAGAAACTGGATGTGAAAACATATAATATGCTGTAAGAAAGTAAGTAAGCATGCACACGTGTTTTCTCTCTCAGCAAGATTAATAATAGTTCAAAAAAAACAGCAGATATTCAAATATTGCAGAATGAATGCTGTGTTAAAACTGAAATGTGTCAAATCTTGATATTTGCCATTGATTGTCTGAAGAAACTATAATGTATTTTATTCAGATTATTTGGATTAATGTATTTTATTCCTTTAAAACAGATGAACATCTTCAGACTCTTGAGAGATCTGAGGTGGTCTTGACTCCCTCTGCTGGTCAGATCCCATTTACTGTTAACACAACAGTGACTTAATGAGGATTTGAACACTTTGAAAGCACAGTGCACTGCAGTCAGCGAGGTTGTCTACCTCGGAGGTCTATCATCATTTAAGATCATGCAAAAGACCAATAGAGAGAGAGAGAGAGAGAGAGAGGACGAGAGGTATGAAGGACTTGGCACTTTCCTTTGAAAAGTTATATTATGTGCAACGCTTGGAGGACTCCATCTTTGTTTGATGCACACAGAGTCACACATTGCCCCAGATACCAGCTGAGCATGCAGTACACACACAAGCTGTGTTCACACCCGCTTCTCCCTCTGATCCAGTGCAGCAACCAAGGCTGTTCTGCAACGCTGTTACGCAGAGTCATCAATTATTCATTAAGGAATTCTGCACTTGTTCAGTCATCGTGGGTTTAATCGACAGAAAGACAGAATGGGTGAAGAAGTTAAACATTCATATTGTTTTCCAAAAATTTTAATGAACCCTAATGTATCAGTTACTCTTAACATAAAATTAGTGGGGGTAGTTGAATAATCACTGTGTATTTTCAAGATTGATGTCATGCAGACAACATCTGTCTAACTGCCAGTAAAAAAACTGCCACCTCCCTCCACCTGCCCTGAAAACTCAACACATTGCTCTATCTTTTATGCATACACAACTGGGATGGTTCCTATAAATAAACACCAGCACAATATATTATGGAACATTCAGTGGTAAGGGCTATATTGAGCAAGTAAGCAGATATTTGAGGACAGCTAGGGAATTGGAGGTCCATTTGTTGAACACATGGAGGAAAAATGTGTTTTTGTGGAGGACCACCTAACAGCTAAAAGAGTTATATTGTCTCAGAAAAGCCACTCTCCTACGGACTTGGTACCCAAGGTGCCCTGCCAGACGTGGTTCTGAGCTCATGAATATGGACGTGATTGATTGTGAGGGGAATGGCAAACAGAGAAAGAGACCGAGGAGGAGATTTTTGACATATTTTATAGTCCCATTGAGATTCACACAAAGATGCAGGTATATGGAATAGGAGCAGGGAGAAGCAAATAAATACTGACTGCCTGAGTGTTTGTGGCCATGTACCTGCTTGGATGAGCATTTATAATTGCTGTCTGGTAGGACAGGTTTTAGTGCAGTCTAGCAGTATGTGCTTACTGTCAGAGTGGAGATGCAGATTAGTGGAGGCAGGTCTGGCACTGTGTGGTCCGCAGCACTGCAGGGTCATGAATGATTTAATGGTAGGAGAGATGAACTCCATCCTCCAGCTCTCAAGATGCGTATGGACATTTACAACACTGAAAGGCGATTCATTTTCATGACCAAGCCAATCGCTGAATCAATGGTCAGAATAAATCGGATTTCTTTTGGTCATATTTATGACAGTGACAGTGGCTCCGTGTATTGGATAACTGGCACAATGTTAGTATTATGACTTGCTTATTTTCAGTACAAAATCAAATTTGACATGCACAGATTGTGTATGCCAAATTTGTAATTGTCTACAACATATCCCTCAACTCATTTGGCGCATGGTAAGGCCATAGTCAACAGGACGAGCAGCAGTCCTTTTGGACTATGGCCATGGATGTACACGTACAGAAACGCGAAAGGTTACACATCTAGTTTGAGAGGATTTTAACCTCTCTCATTCCACAACTTATTAATTATTCTTCTACATTCACTGTAAAAATGTTGCACTTTGCTGAAATATCTGATTACTCTAAACTGTGCACAGTTGTGTGAGCTTCAGCGCTTCTTTCTCTTGATTCCTAACCCAAAAGCAGGCTGGTTCAGTGCTCAGACAAGCCTAAACTATCCCAGCTCCCGTCTGTGTTTGAAGATTTTATGGATCCCCACCCTCATCTTTTGCTTCATTGCTTTAGTTAGATGTCACAAACTATACGTGCATGGTCACTCATGGTGTTGTACCACCTACACCTCTGGCTGTAGACTGACATTTCATTGCACTGCACAGATAGTCTAAGTTAGTTTTGCCATACTCAGCTTATGATTTTAAATGATCAGATAAATATATGAAGAGAATAACTGCAGGCATCGTTTGTAGCCTCTGATGTTATTTATGCAGAGCTGTGCTCATTAAAACACTTTCACCAAGAAGCCAGCATGCAAGTCATCCTGTTATGGGTTGTGAAAATAATCAGTTTTTATAAATACTAAAAATGCTATAATACTATGTAATAATAATATTTTCCCTAATGTAATAGTAATATAACACTGACTTGTCTGCATGATGTTTTTGTGTAGCACCACTTCTATATGATGATCTGATTGAAGAATTGCATGAATAAGCAGATGAATTGAGTGAATTATACATCATCTAAAGTGCCTTTCAAGAGTTGAGGTATGCATCTTACGGTTAACATTACTCAGTAGTGCTCAGACATTCACTACACAAACAATGCAGTACATACATTATCTGTTTTTGTTTCTGACCTTTTATTGTTGGATTTTTTTTTCTTTTTGGCAACAAGAAAACTAGTGAATGCCACAAGAATCAGCCTTAAAGCTGGGTTTAGATACTTTTATATATACAGTTTAATTTCATGGTCATAACAAAAGTGCTTTCTGAAATCTTGGCAGTGTTTGAATACAGCCCCCTAAAACCTAAAGATTTTCTGAAATATTAGGGAGAATTGTTACTATTGAACAAAATGCTCATTAATCAACCTTGGACTTAGGGTATAAACATAAAAATATATTAAAAGATTAACTTTTGGGGTTTTGTTGTATATTGACTTCACCTATATGTTCACCAGTATTTAAAAACAAATTTGAAAAAAAGAATCAAGTCTTAAACTGGTAGACAAATAGCTTCATGAATCACTTATATGTTGCAGCTGAGGTGAATGGGTTAAATGTGTTGTTCTGTTGGCGATACAGTACTTTACTCTTGAGAACACACCCTCTACGTTACAGAAGGTTAACAAAACACAAGTGACACCTCTGCAGTGGTTGGAGAGTACCACAGTGAAAACACATGTCAGGGAGAAGGATGACAGAGATTAATAACACAAAACATGACAGAGGGGGAATTTGATCATAACAGAAGACGTGAATGCAAAGACAAATGAACAGGGACTAGGGTGTATTGTTTGCAAGTGCATGTGTGTATTTGTGTGAAACATATGGCTGTTCAATCCTTTATGAACCACCATCTATTCTGAGTGTGAAACTATTTTAAGGCACTGCTTTTGGATACTGGTTGGTGCTGATGAGACCATTTTTAAGGCAGTTGCACAGATTCAGCAGTCTTAGAGCAGTGTTTGTCCTCTTGCCCTCTCTGGAAAGGAAAGTGTAGCAAATTTTATACAATAGGATGCCCATCATGCTTCTAAACATAAAAAAAGATGCAAGTTCATATCAAATATCATATTTTCTGTGATTTTCGTTGAACTGAAAGTGCTGCCGTAGTTGGTATTTTTAAAGCAGGTAGCTAAATTAAATGACACATTTCTGCTTTGGTTACCACAATATTTCTCAGAGGAGCTAATGTTTTTCAGAGCATGCTCTGTCCTCTTCTTGTTTTAAATGAATGAACAGATAGTTGATGTTCTATTTCATCCTGCTTTGATCTCAGATGTTTGTGCTCTTTAGCCCATCTTAGTGAAGATAATTTATTCTCAGTTTTCCAAAGTATTTTCCCACAGAGTGAGTCCTCCAGTACAAACACGTTGCTTCAGCAGGGCCAGCAGTGTATCACCTTTTCACTTTATGTTTTTTTTCTTCCTCTTGACCCCTTTAATCATGCACAGCTTCACTTACAATGTTCGCTCTCATCACATCCAAACCCTAGTGTTTTCTCTCTCTCTTCTCTTTTATACTTATTTCTCTGTTTCTGTCCAGCTCTAGTTTTTCTAGACACTCACATTTTTCACTCTCTTCTGCTTTTCTTTCCATTTCGTACTTGAACCCCAGACTTTCCAATGTGTGCTCTCTCATATGTTCTCAGCTTTGACAACCCCCTTAAGCCACTCTTATGGTCCAAATCTCAGCTCGAGTGCTCCCTTCTTGCTTTGCTTAGGGTTAGGGACTTTTCTGTGGTCGGTATGAAAAAGGGGACTGGATGCTTTGTGTGAACAGAAGTTTGTTTTTCTCAGGCCACAGGTGTACAGCAGTAAGGAATGTGTATTCTCTTGTTTGAACGTTATGAAAGGAAAGTTAATTTATATGTATAGTGACAGTGGGAGGTTGAGAGTTTGTCTCTTTAATTAATACAGATTAATAGTTTCAGCCTTTGAGTTAATATGTTTGAGGGTTTTGTTTAAGACATTAAGGTTTTATTTTGAAGTTTAATTAAACTTGACTTATATTTTTCATCAAGGCCACACCTCTGATGGTTTAAAGATCGTTCAAAAAGTAAGCAACACTGACATACTCTACAAAGAGAACATATCAAAGGATCAGAACATCACATAGTTTAAAAAAACACAGTTTGCCAGAAGATTTAATCTACCCTGACTTGATCTTCATGACTGTTTCTAAATCCAGGTTTATGTCCACACTCTGTGGACATAAACCTCTTCAAGACAGTATAAGTTTCTGTAATCATTCAGCATTAGATGTGTTGACTTAATTTTGGAGACTTACCACACCAGGCCACCTTGCAACACGTCTGTGACAAAGTCACCAAACCTTGGTACCCTTTAAAAAAACTAAAACAAAACAAAAAAACCCAAACCAAAACAAACAAACAAAAACAAATAGAAAAAAACAAAAGAAACGTCTTTCTTTCATGTTGGTGGACATGCAATAGCAGACTATATCTGTCACACCTGCCACAAAATAAGAACATTTTATAAACTTTAAGTCATTTTACAGACATGCACTGCAGCTTTGAAATTTTCCAAACATTTAGCTGAAGGGTGGCATATGAGAACACAAAGCTCCACATTTGTACAGCTGGGGCCATTTTCCTGAGTGTTCATGGTTTGTAAACATGCATGCTGATGATGCTGTATTCTTTACCCTTCTTATCACCTTTCTTCTCTTTTGTCAATACTACAGTCATGTCCGAATCTCTTATTGATTACAGTGCAAAAACAGTCATCATTAAAGGTAAGATGGTATATTTGTTCAAAATCTTCAATGTAGTAGATGCAATCACTGGAACATTCAGCAGTGATTCCATAAAAAGTTAGATATTTCTATCTCTGTGGAAGAAAATAAAAAAATACATAAATGAAAACAGGATGCAGTAATTTACAATACACATATTTTACTCACAGCAGAAAATATCAAATGTTGAAAGTGTTGAAAATGAAAGTGAAAAATATTTACTGAATTTGAATTTGAATATGATGGAAGCAACATGTTTCCAAAAGAGATGGGACTTGAGCAACAAAGGCTGGAAAGTGGTACTACCTGGAGGAACAACTAATAAGGTTGTGCAAACACTTCGAACTTCTCATTACCTACAGTATATAGTATTGTCAAAAGATTCTGGAAAATTTGAAGAAATCTCTGTCCACGGGATGCCAAAAATCAGTACCCCAGTGATCGTTAGGCCCTCCGGTGACACTTTCTTACAGGCATGAGTCACAAAAGCAAATCACTGCATAGCCTCAGAATCACTTTTGTAAATCACTGTGTAAAAACATCCACAAATATAATTGAAAGCTCTAACATGAAAAGAAGAAGCCGTCTGAACATGATTGAGAAATGTTCACATCTGAGCTGAAATTCATTTAAAATGGACTGAGGCAAAGTGGAAGACTACCTGTGGCCAGGGGACTCAAAATTTGAAATTCTCTGTGGAAGTCCTGGATGCCTCATCCTAGACTAAAAAGGAGACAGATCAGCTTGTAATCAGCACTCAATTCAGTGCTTTCACTTCTGATGTACAAGGATGTATTAGTACCTATGGAATGGGCAGCTTCCCCGGGGCTCACCACCTGTGGGAGGGGCCATAGGGGTCAGCTGCCATGTGAGCTGGGTGGTGGCCAAAGGCGGGGACCATGGCGGTCTGATCCTCGGCTGCAGAAGCTGGCTCTAGGGACACTGACTGTCACCTCTCTGGTGGAGAAGGAGCCTGAGCTGGTGTGTGAGGTCGAGAGGTTCCAACTAGATATAGTCAGACTCACCTCAGCACATGGCCTGGGCTCCAGAACCAGTCTTCTTGAGAGGGGTTGGACCCTGTTCCACTCTGGGGTTGCCCAAGGTGAGAGGCGCCATGCAGGGGTGGGCATACTTATGGCCCCCCAGCTCGGTGCTTGTACATTGAAGTTCACACCAGTGAATGAGAGGGTAGTCTCCCTCTGCCTTCTGGTGGGGGATGAGGGGTCCTGAATGTTGTTTGTGCTTATGCACCAAACAGCAGTTCAGAGTACCCACCCTTTTGGAGGCCTTGGGTGGGGTGCTGGAGAGCGCCCCTACTGGGGACTCCCTCATTCTGCTGGGGGGACTTCAATGCTCACGTGGGCAATGACAGTACGACTTGGAGGGGTGTGATTGGGAGGAACGGCCCCTCTGATC
>JAOWBL010001793.1:20805-47169 GCA_028564865.1 Zenarchopterus dispar
GTGCCACTGTATGGACACAGATCAAAACAGGGGTTGAGCAGTGGAAAATTTCACTTATTAATAAGTTAATCAATATAAGAATGAATGGCTTCATGCCCCTCTTCATGTTTCAGATGTGAAAGAAAACAAAAGTTTTTAATTGTTAAACTGCCATTTATAATCCACAGTGAGCAGTGTTCTCAAACACACCTTAATGACATTTCCATTTCTGACTACATTTAAGGTAGGAATTTTTTTAGATTAATGTTAAGCTTCTAAAATTTTGCTGGTTGTTAATAACATCTGGTGATCATCAGACTTGAAGCAACATCACTATGTTCAAAGATGAGTGCTGATGGATATCAGGAAACAAATAGACTATTAAAAAGGAGTCTTTTATCATTTCACTTTTAAGGCGATGATCTACTAAGTTGAGCACAAACACTGATAGCAGCCAGAATTGGCAGGAATGTACTTCAATATATTTCTGCTGTTCCCCTTAAACTTACAAATAGAAATGTTGTGTTGATGCTGTGTTTCTATTTCTTGATAAGAAGCTGTGGAGTTACCAGGCAGCTGTCTCCAGGGAGTCAATTTGCCTCACAGCTATGCGCAAAGATAACAGAAGCTGGCGGTGTTAACCCCTTTCTTTGCGTTTGAAATAATAGATGGACATACAGCGTGTTCATTATTGAGCTCCAGCAGCTTTTGCCATTTTTCAACCAGAGCCTGGCTAACTCTTTCCCTCTGTTTCTAATCTTTAGACTAAGCTAAGATAACTGGCAAGTACAGCACAAGGGGCTCAAGTAGCTCAAGACCATCTGCTGCTGGCTGAAACCTGACTAGGCGTCTCAGTTGGAGCAGGTCGCTGCAGAGGTCGGACTGTTGCTGGGTGAGCTAGCAGCTAACAGCCACTTGTCTTCGGCTTGCTGTTCTGGTTGCCTTCGCCCCAGAACAACTCCAGATACCGGACCAGATATGTTTGTGGCACTCTGTTACAATTAGCAGAACAATAAGGCATTTTACCATTAAAATAAGATTCATTATGGGTTCTTAGCTCTTAATTTGCAGCTCTCGTGTCAAGTTCACCAAAACTTTGAGATTGCAACTTTCTTTGGTGATTCTGATTTACAATTTTCTGAAAGGTCTGACCTGCCGACTCTGATTTTAGTTGAGTCTTTTTTTCTTTCTTTGAACTATAAATCATCTAATCAACAATGAAAGATTGCAAAGGCTGCAGGCTGTGTGCTCTACTGGTTGTGCTTTTAGCCTGGGGTGATACTATTTTAGGTTTTGGATGGATCAAATGTCTTGGTTGTTGTTCTTCCACAAGTGATACGTGCTGCTGGAAAAGATGTATTTCTCAGTTCAAAGAGCTTTAAAACTCTCAGTAGAGTTTTAAAACTTTAAAGAGTAGAGTTGACACACTTACTGCCCCTTACCTTAAAAATAAATAGATAACCAAAATAAAACATTTTAGTCTGTGCAACAAAGGTAAATAAATAAATAAGCCAGAACGGTAATATTGGCTGATATTGGTTGCTGATATTGGATTGATGCTGGTCGGGGCAGATCAGACGAAAATCCCGTTCACCACATAATCAGTTGGTGCATTTATACCAGAAATGCTAACCGCTAAGTGGCCATCATAATCACAACCAGCTGTTAACGTTACAGACTGCAGTGTAGCTATCACGGAAAACAGTCATTCCCCTGATGCGCCCCTTATTTTATCCAATGAAGTACATACAAATTCATCAGCGTAAAGTTCTTATGGATGTGAAATCTATCCACAAAGAACACTGTTTTCTATTTTCTATGCTACGCTATAAATATAGTTATTTCTGCTGCAAATTGCATTTGGATCCAGCACCTAGTGGCCGTTTAAGGAAGTGCAGCTTTCCATACTTCTACAGTGGCTCCCAGATGTTGCCTCTTCCTCTACCTCTGTTTTGTCTGTGCAAGGATCAGACTGGTGTCAGTCAGCTCATCTAGGTCTCCTTAAAGTTGGATTTGAGGACTTCATTTAACTATATATTGAATTTTTCCGTTAAAGAGGGCTAGTGAGTGACGCACCTTGCAGGAGAACCCCTCTGTATCACCTTGGCTGTTCTCTTGCAAGACTGAATTAGTGAGAAGAAAAAGAAAACTGAGACATAAACACCTAAGTGTCTTATGCAGACGCATCATACAAACATTAACACTGGTATCAGCACAAAGTCAGACTCTTCCCTGATTGTTATGCAAGCTGATGAAACTCAAGGTTGTTTCCTCAAGTAAAAGCGGTTAAGAGTATCTTGTTGAAAATATCTTATTTGAACTCAGTTGTCTTGATACAGCAGCTAAAGATACAGATTTCTTTGCTTAAAGTGGTGTATTGCAGCCCCACTCTCTTCTTGTAAACACAGAGCATCTGTGAACACACATGCACACACACATACTCACACATGCAATAAATCCTGTATAATACCGATGCGCCATAAGTGTCAGAGGTGTGCTGCACATGCCTACAGTAAAGTCTCCCTCTGCTCTGCAAATAATCTCATGTGACTTTTTTCTGCTGCCTCTGTGAAATTCAACCCTTAACGCCTTATCTTTTAAACATGAACCTGATATTTGATTGGGCTCCTACGACGTGTGCAACCTGCTGCAAATATGATTCCTTGATATTTCCTTCAAAACTTAAATTACGGTCAGTGAAGATGGACAGGAGGGATGGTTGTGTGATGGTATGACACATGACAGGAAGATCAGAATCAAACCTATGAGGTCCTGAACACATAGTGAGCAGGTCGGCTGGCTGAGGTGCCACAACGCCCCACGCTCGAGTGGATTTAATAGCCAGGAGATATTGAACCTCTGGTGACTGCTTTACTCACTTTAATTTCTTCTGACATGACTGGATACCCAACAAGATGACTTTAAGTAGTCCAAGCAAATAAAATTGACATTCAGTCATGGCTGTGGTGGCTGTCCTCGGGCAGTAGCTAACTCCTGATGAAGATGCATGCTGGTGATGAGGACCTCAGAGGAGAATCTTAATCCTATTTCACCAACTCAGCATTTCCCCTTCTGAATTTTTGCCTCTGCAGATAAAATCTGGACATAGATGCATTGATATTTACACACTCATTTTTTATAATCAGATCTTGTTGTGGTCATATCTGCTTTGGGTCATTGTGTGTTTGAGTGCCTCTCCGGTAATATTTGAGCACCTCTCTGTGGTCAAAAGACAAACTGCAGAACATCCTATGCAACTAAATGTTATTGCTTTAGTTAGTTGGAAAATAAGGCTTAAGCCTTTCATGTTATACTTTCCCTGACTTCAAAAGATGAAAAAATGAGTTTAAGGATCACATATTCATCTAATTATTGTGTTGTCTGTGTTGGATTTTAAATGATAAACGACTGTATTTAGTATTTCACTGTGAAGAACTGGAATTATGTCTCAGATCTCGACTGTTTATCTTGAAATCTGAAAGGGTCTTCTTGAAAATTTGTAGTTTATATAGTCAGAATTTCATTTTTTTTTCTTTTCTTAAACCTTTACTGCTCGCTGTCCATTTTTTTTCTCTTTAAATAACTGTAAATGATAGTAATTGCTGCAATGGACTGGCGACCTCTTCAGGGTGTACCCCTGCCTATCACCTGTAATGAGCTGGGATAGGCTCCAGCAGACCCCCGTGACCCTGTATGGGAACCAACAGGTATAGAAAATAGATGGGTGGATGATAGTAATTAGCTTCAGAAAAGCTAGCTTTTGCTACCTGTTTATTTTGCTTGCTCAACTTGAATTAAAATTTTCACAATTTTTGCCTGTTTTCTTCCTAAAGTTGGACAAATTGATGCATCTCCATGGATCATTTTAGAGTGTTGCACTCCCACGTCACACTTGATTTTTACTACAATTAAAAAAAAAAACTAGTGAAAAATATTGTAAAAAAAAGTATATATTGTTGAGGACCTCAGTAAGCTAGGAATGGCCCTGCCTGTCATAAACACATGATCAATACATGATCCACGTGAAACATGAGAAAGGCTGTTGCTGTGGACTCATTAGCAACTATCTTCAAATGACTCATGGTTTATAACTAAAGTCGGGCCTAAGGTTCGCCTTCTTTTTCCCAGCTGCCATCACCGCAGACACAGACACCGCGGAGCAGTTGGCTCGTTTGATTGACGGACTTTAGCTCTAATTACAGCTAATTACCCAGTCACATTAGCAGTTTCTGTGTTTGAAGTGGGACTTGAGTCAAGAAAATGAGATTCTTATCCTCTGTGTACTTCAACATTGACTCTATATCTGACAAAGCCCCTTTTCTTTTCATAACCTAAGTTATCGGTATAGGGAGAGTTGAATTTAGCCATTGCTGGATATTGCTAGCTTAGCTTGAGACCTTTAAATTATGAAAAATGTGTGATATCTTTGTGGACATGCAAAACACATGGATATTACAGTACACAACAGTTATGTGTTTGCAGGTATGCGTCTGTCAAAGCCAAAGCTTAACATCAGACAGCTGAGAGCAGAACTTTGAGACTGCTTTGCTTCCGCTTCATTTATCGGCACGGCAGTGAACAACATGAATGCTTCATGTTCAGCTGAACTTGCATGACAAAGCAGCTTTTGGACCTTGTTGGTTGTGCACTCAAGCGTTCCCATCTGCATGAACACTAGATGGCACTGGGAGTACACCGCTGAGTCCAAAACTGTCCCTCAGCTTGTAAAGGAGGAGTTATCTCCATCCTCAGAGACACAAACACAGAACATCCACATTTTTACTGTAATAAATCATCATATGCTTGAAAAGTGATCTTGGATTTTGTCTAAAAGTTTTGAATAATTTATGAACGTATTCTGCTGCATGGTGGTTAAGACTCAGATTTAGTTTTTAAATTAGTCGTGAGTAAATTTCTTGACAGACTTCCAAACACAGTGACTTAATGTTTTTGTTACTCTTTTGCAACCTTTTCACTTTTTCTGTCAAATTCTTGCCGATGCATTTCACTGTTTCTGCAAATATGTCAAAGTGAGAGGATAGATGGTGACATTTGCCTTTGATTTTAGTGACTGGCCTCAACTCCATGACTGTGTTACAGTCTGCCTTATAGATTTCAGTTCGCGTTTTCATCTGCGGCTAAAAGAAGCGGCTTGATTATTAGAATATAAGACTGAGCACAAGACAGCTGCAAAACCCTGTGTCAATGTAATTGGATCCAACACTTGCAAGGCTTTTGTCTTTCACTGAGCCCAAACTCCACAGCAGCTGGGAATCAGAGGGTTGCTTCCTCCCTGTACGTGCTGCTTTTCTAATCTGTCTCTTCAGTCCACAGCCCCTCCACTTTAAATGAAATGGGAAAAAAGGCCAGCAGAGGAGTAGGAGACGGTGGCAAGAAAGAGATTATTTGCTTTTCCAGCGTTTGAAAGTGTACAGAGCAAATAGGGAAATAAAACATTCTGAAGACTTAAATCTCTTTCCCTTTTTTATTAATTTGACTATTTCTGACTTTATTTGTCGTAAGACAAAACAGGTATATTTTTTCATTACATGCAACAGTAAGTGCAGCTATTTTCATTTATATTTATTTATGCTGTTTGTCATGCTTTTATTTAAATCAAACCATCGTGCAAAGAAAGAACTGAAATGTGTGAAGCATCTCTGAATTTGAAGAAAGAAATTAGATTTTAGCCTCTCACCTGGGATGGGATAGGCTCCAGCAGACGCCCGTGACCCAGAAATGGAACAACGGGTCAAGAAAATGGATGGATTAGATTTTACTGTGAAATAATATAGACAAAAAACATTAATAATCAATACATATGCTTATGCTAATCCCCAGTTAAATAGCTGAGTAAACACAAGGATTAAAGTCCAGGATTTTATCCCAGATAAAAGCACAAATATACCAGACAACTAATAAACACCCAAGATATAATACGTATGAAAATAAACGTGTCAGTTTGTATTTTTTTATCATATTAGAAAGCTATGAGTTCATATACTGAGCAAAAATAAATGCATGAAAATGCAGCTCTGTGTTTAAAACTCTACTGTTATCAAGGGGTTCATCTATACAGACAGATCAAGTACCTGCATAATAATACACAAAATCTACAGGGTACACATTGTTTTTGTTATCAGAGGTGCTCTGGTTCAAATCTTTCTTCTTTTTTTTTTACTTGTGACGTGTGAGCTCCATATGAGTGACTCGTGAGGAGTAAAAGATGAGGGACACGGTGGCTCAAACTGAATCTTGAAACTTCTAGTTATAAATGACACAAACATTTCAAACTTACCTGTGCTTATGTAGGATTGGGTGTAGGGATATGCCTTATCTGGACACATTAAAGACTATGAACAATGAGCTGAGCTGGCAGTGTCACACTAAGTTATTCAGTAGCTGCATTAACTTTACAGAAGCGTATATAAAGGTTGCAGTACAGCCCACAAGTTATGAGAATACAATATAATATAATATAATACAATATAATTAATATAAAGCTTTTAACCTTCAGTAGCTTAAATTTCTTTCCGCTGTAAGGTTTTACAGAGTAAGTTAGAAAGACCAAAGGTTTTGTATGCAACCATGAGGAGCTAAAATGTTGAACACAACTGACAAAATCCTTAACTAATTAAAATTCAGTTAAAGACAGGGTAAGTAGTTTTGGGATAGCATCATGGTTGCTGGCATTTGAAGGAAACATCGAGCTCTTAGATGAAGAGCTCTTATAAGCCCTTAAATTAGATTTATATATTTTGTGTACCTCAACATTGACAGCGTTGTCATCCATTATCTACACTTGTTTATTCCAATTCAGGGTCACAGGGGTCTGCTGGAGAGTACCCCAGCTCTCTGAGTAAAAGACAGTGGTACATCCTGGACAAGTCAGATTGCTGACTGTGTCTCATTCTTGGCAAAAATATGTGGTGATCAGACTCTGAAGTTTTAAAAATCAACTACACTAAAAGAGTTTTTATTCAGGTGATGCTCTTTTGAAGTTATTGTTTCATATCCTTCTTTTTTGCTATAACTGCTTTTCATTTACTATTTTATTTTTATCGTAAAGCACTTTGTGGCTGTCTCTTCTGTTAAGAGGAGCTCTATAAATAAAACCGATGTGTGAGAATGAGCGGGTTTAAATAATGGATGGATATTCATTTGCATGATAATGGCCATTGACAAATTAACTCAGAGAGCAAGCAGGCAGCTTCAGAATAGTTATTTTAAGCTTTTGATGAGACTCAAAAGTGGGGTCTGACAACGATCCACAGCCCCCCGCCACATCCAAGGGGCGCCACCAACAGTTGCTTATCAGACTCCCTTTGCACACTGCTGGTTAGCGCTACGGCTAATTGCAGCAACGAACAAGGTGACATATCCAGAGCGAGGGAAACAAGTCAACAGGAGAGTGTGTGGAAAAGTAAATTAAACTTTTCCCCACAGCCTGTTAGCAAAAAAGCAAGTACATCTAAAAGGAAAGGTGTGATTTGAGTTCTGTCTTTTGTTCAGCTTTCAATGAAAAGACCAAGTCTTTAACTGTCGATGCCAAAGCCAATTTAAACAACTGCTAATCCTCTGCTGCAGCCATCTAGATTAACATCCACGTCGCTCCTCTGTTGTCATGGTGTTAAACCCACCCAGAGACTCTCTACAAGGATAGACTGACTTCCCTATGACTCCCTGACTTTTGAGCGTAGTTAATGAACTCCAGCAGATAGTAGTTGGGCATACCGGCAACACAAATTCAAATTTGCTAACAGTACATCTAGATGTCTAAGCTACTAAAGAGTGATATTGAACTCCTTCTTTTTCTCATAATGGGCAGAGAAGCCAACTAGAACAGGCCCATCTTATATCGATGAAACCAAAGTTAGCCATGGCTACCAGCTCCTTCAGCTGATCCATGCAGGAGGACCTGCAGAGCTACTGCTGAGCGTTAGCTCTGGGATTTAGTTCAAGCTGCTGATTGCTTTCAGTCATTGTCGCGCTACAGTCCATGACAATGACTGATGAGGAAGTAATAATGACTAGCCGTTGGCTGAACCAACTGCCAATCTTATCCATCCATCCATCTTCTATATCCGCTGAATCCATTCCTGGGTCACGGGGGTCTGCTGGAGCCAATCCCAGCCCATTGCAGGCGATAGGCAGGGGTACACCCTGGACAGGTCACCAGTCCATCACAGGGCCACATATACAATAGCAGTTGCACACTCACGCCTACGGGCAATTTAGAGTTCCCGATCAACCTCACATACATGTTTTTGGACTGTGGGAGGAAACCGGAGTACCTGGAGAAAACCAACTCAAGCACGGGGAGAACATGCAAACTCCACACAGAAAGACTCCTGCCGGGACTCAAAGCAGGAACCTTCTTGCTGTGAGGCAACAGTGCTAACCACTGAGTCAACATGCTGCCCGCGACTGCCAATCTTATAAATATTATAAACAAATGTATTGCTCTATAGAAATTCCCCTTCCGTGGCTAAAACCACAGTTTTTATTACTTCCAGGTTGGCTTCAGCCCGAGTAGATTGTTACAGTTTGACAGGTCATCCCTCTCCTTCAGGTCGCTGCCATCTTAACTCGGTTCAGTCAGCTACTGAATGTCAGTTACATCGCTGCTGCTAGACGTGAAACGAGGAGGAGAGTTTGTGGTCACATTTATTCCCAAACCCCACAGAACTTGTAGATAGTAACTGAAACATATTACCTGATTTTTTTTCTTTTCATTGAAAATCTACCTTAATTCATTAAAGGACTGATCAAACGTGAAATAAAGTCTACAAATCATTTGGTTAGATTTTTGTTAAGATGAATGGAGTCATCATGGATTATCTTACTAAAGAGAAAATATGAAAAAACACCTAAGTAATTCAGGGACTTCACCTTTTTTAATGTTTTACATCAGAATGGTCACATCTATGAATTACTTCCATCTTGCTTTTAAGGGACGTTAACGTAAAAGAAATAAATAGCTATTGATGAAGACTTCTAGATCAGACCTTGTACTTTCAAACTCCTGCTTGTGTCTCGGGGGCCTGGTGTTGCTGAGACGCCCACACCCACCCAGCCACCCACCCAGCCACCCCTGAACCGGTAGAAAGATGGTACGGTCCACGGCTCGGTGGGGGTCTGGAGGGTCTGGAGACGCTCCGCATCTCTCCGGTCCGACTCGTGGAGTGAGGAAGAGGAGCCTGAAGTCCGTGTTGTCGGTTTTTCTCCCGCTCCCCACGACCATGTACAAGGGCAGGCGTCGCAACCACAGATGTGAGTATGATCACAGCGCAGCTTCTGTCGCCCAGGTTACTGCTGACACATCACTCTTGCATGCATGGGTTATGTTGTTTGACTAAAAGATTCTTTTTTTTTTTTTTGTTATCTCCAGGAGTCTTGTTACTTTTTTAAATATTGAAAACTTTCTGCTCTGTGTCTGTTAAGCTCATTTTATTTGAATTTGCATTGGAAACTCTTACTTGGCAAGCAGGGCGCATGTCTTTAAGAAGGGATTTCTTTTTGCAGGAGTAAAGAAGGTAACTGGACTTCTATTACAACATTTAAGAGCAACTCAGAGGCTGAATACAGGTCAGCTCCAGGTGTGTGCACCTGAGTCCATATAAACACGGAAGGACCTGTTTTTGCATAGATAATAAAGGTAGAGAGTAAATGACTAGAATCTGATAGGTGAATGGCTCCTTTACATGTGCTGATGCAAAATCTGGTGTTCTTAAAATGTCTGCTTTTTGTTTGTTTGTTTGAGTTTCCTAAACACAAGATACCTGTTTGAAATGTAATATTAAACTGTTGTTTGTTGTACTAAAGGACACAAGACCTTGATGCCATCATTTACTTTTTTTTTTGTTTTTCTCACTTGAAATGTAAAAGGTCCCGATGGTTTGAAGAAATTTAAAATAACTACTTTTTTTAATGTGTTTTTATGTAGAACAATTCATCACCATGACCTGCCAAAGTTATTATGTAATTGCCAGACTTTTTTAGTGATCCTTGGATTATAGTGGTTTCCATTTACCTGCATAAAAGGTCAACACAAGCAGAAAAGTACATTTCCACCAATATTTACATTTACGTTTCCTCCTCCTCCTAATGTTGTGGTTTGATGGAGCCAGATTCTTGTGTAAAGGAGCTTAATTACTGCGATTTGACTGTTTTTATTATTATAATTATTATTATTGTTGTTGTCATGGATTCAGTTTTTAATTCTTAAATCTAAACCAGGTATTTTGTTTTGGAATTTAAAGCCAAATGCTTTATAATTACTGTGGCCACAGGTTTTTTTGAGCCAGTTTCCAAAAGAGATGCCAATAATCCACCACGTTGATGTTAGTAGCACCAGGGTAACACTGCAAGAGGCATAAAATCATGACAAGGGACAATAAAATCTTTCTTTTCATCTTAAAAGCATGACACTTCATTGTCATCTAAAATTTCATGATCATAACAAATTCCAAAAATCCTTTCGCAGCATTGCCTTGTGTTTTGTCCAATAAAGACAAACACATTCACTTTACTGTCATAAATTCAAAGAAATGCAACAAATGTGGTTGCAAAGAATATGTCTGTTTTTTCCAAAATGACCCGAACCAGTCGTTTCCACTCTTGTAATGGTTTGGGATTCCTGAAAACACACACACACAGACACAAACAAAAATGTGTACTTGTAATACTCCCCTACTTGTTGCATTTTTGTAAACTGTGACTTCAAAGAAAAGTTGGGTCGGAGATATTTTGCTGAAACTTTTTTTTTTACCGTGTTACCTGAAGCTATTTTTCCACACAATGCAGTTCAATTAGATAAAATGCTCTCAAGTAAAAAAAGAAAGAGAGAAAAAAGAAATATTAATATTATATAGTAAAGAAACATTAATCACATGTGGAAGTGACAGCTTTTAAAAACAATCCAATCACTGTGGGCGACCCTGCTGGGGTCGTTGAACCGTTGGCTTGTCTTCCCAACGGTTTGACAACGGTTTCCCTGGCGTGTGCTTTAGGTGGGGTTCCAGCTTCTTGCTCCGGAGCTTCAGCAGAAGATTACGAGTATTAAAAAAACTTTGTTTTCTGTGTCACGTGTATGGACAGAAGAAAGAGTGTGCAACGTCTAAGGAGAGTTGCCCACACCAGCGTGACCAAATGAACGTGCCTGTACGAGGGAGGTTCACCAAGCGTGACCAAGACTGACAACTCCGACTCTCAGTTTGGAGACGATCAGGAGGGGAAAAGAGTTATAAATACGTGAGAAACCAGCTGAGGAACGCACAGCAGAAATGTGTTAGATGAAAAATAACTTGTGTGCCAGTGACAAAAATATCTTTTCTAGGGAGTAAATTTGCTGGGAAAAGACTCACTCATTTTCAAGTGTGCCACAGTTTCTCAGGTCTCTGACTTGCTTTCATCCTCTTAAAAAACTCAAATGAATTGAAGCCCTACTTAAGTTGTTTACGGCCACCAGTGAGTGAGAGCGCTGGATCTGGCTGTTTGTGGGAAGAAAAAAAATCAAACAAAATTGAAAACAGGATGTAAACCTTATGAAACTAAATATCCGGATATCCGAGTATTCAGCTTCACCCTTCAGCTCTGAAAGACAGGGGTTCTACTTTTACCATAAATGGTCTTCAACAGTTACATTTATCACAGAACACTAGATCAAATCAAACAGAAGAATGTCTTAAATATGCGTGATGTTTTGAAGCTGTTTTTCTTTTTGGTCAAATGTTTACTCTTTGCTACATTTTTACATTTTTTGGGGGGTAGGCCCACATTTTGCTTACTACAGACTTCAGTCTAAATATTTGTTCATGGTAGCAGCTAAATGATAAGCCTCCTTCCTTCTTCATTAAAGAGTCTGACCAGTGATGCATGCTTCAGGAAAGAGGCGCTGTTTGGCTCCTGGGATGCATATGCCAGCTGCGCATTAGAAAACATGAACGAGAGCAGGTGTTTGTGTAGTTTCAAGCAGGTGGCGGTTACCAGTCTGCTGCTTGCACAGGTTAATGAACATGCGGTCAAGTGGAAGTGATGGACTGGCTCCAATCTGCAAGTTTTTCCACAACATTGCCCACTAAAATGACATCATGAGAAGAAAAATGCCAAATTGGAAAAGTCCTATTAGCAGTTGCAAACGCACGAAAGACTAGATTGTCACTACGTCAGGCTGTAGATTCTACTGAATACGAAATTGAACGTATATCTATGTTGAGAAGAAGCCCATCAGGATCAGAAGTGTTCATTCTGTATGTTTACCTCTGAGAACAGACACCTGCCAAAAGCTGCATTCCCAACGCTGGTTATTAACTCAAGCCGTCCTGGAAATTTAGTGTTGGATCACCTTATTATTTCTGAATTCTCCGTAGCTCAGCAGCGCTAAGGAAAATAATTTTATTAGCTGCTCAGGAGCTTCAAAGACAGGCTGCCAAAATTCTGCGCTGCCAAGTAATCATTTTTCGTAATAAGAAGCGAAAGAGTAAAGTGAAAGGAATTCAAGGAGGAGCGGGCTGAGTAATGAATCCATATGTTGCCATAACAACTACTGTTAAATACTGAAGGTGCTGTTCCTGACAGGAATTTGTTTGGATGTGATAAACCTAAGACAAAAGCAGAGAGTTGACAGATTGATATCAGGAGACGACAGTGATGTGAACTCGCTAGAAGTTTTAACAACTAATATTTTTTTAAATCTGTTTTTGTTTTATTAACACTCTTAAACTTTCAGGAACTCCACTTATAGCTTGACTCTTCAAAAGCCAGATTCTCAATATGCCAGTAATATTCCTAATGCTACAAACTGCTTAGATATATATGTATAATTACATCAAATATATTTGAAATTCAGTTACTGTCTCTTAGATTTCTTTGTTAAGGCAAAACTAATTACTGCTCTGCTTTTAGCTTCATCATAAATCAATCGGTTGTTTATAATGTATAGGAAATGCCAAACAATGTTGCTCCAGCTGTCCAAAATCTAAAGATATCCAGTTTTAGGATAATAACACAATTAAATAATAAACAAGATGATTTCTAAGAAGTAAAGTTGAAAGCAAGGCAGAAAAGGTTTCCCTCCTTGCTTTTTTTCCATGTTGCATCTTCACATTAGTGCTTCAGTAACCATAGTTTCAAGGTAAATGGGGAAAAATCAGTTAGTTGTGCTTAATGTCACTAGATATTATTAAACCCCCGCATTCAACCTTTAAAGCTGCAGAAAGTGCATTTGCAGCTCTCTGGGTCCCCCAACAGGTGTGGGGGTTACGTCAGTTTTACAACTGTTTTAGATTTACTCTTGTTTGGTCCTCCGTCAGTCTCTTGTTTCTTGTAGTTCTGTGAGCTGGTTTCATCAAAGTTGATGTGTAACATAGAACCATAAACAAACAGGTGGTCTCCAGACTGGGACAAGCGTCCCAAGTGACTCTGGGAGTTTTTTCTGATAATAGAGAAGGGAGACTGCAGGAGCTAGAAATAATCTTTCAAATTAAGATGAAACTGGTATTTTAACATGAAAAAAAAACCCCTCTCCTTTTTGCTGCTTTAAATTGGGTAGTATTAATTTACAAAGGAGGTAAAGGGAACACAGGTGAAGAAAAATCAACACCGTGAAGTATTCCCAAGAAAACAAATGAGATGGCCTTTGTCTTTTTTTTTTCTTTTTTTTTTTGAAGACCCAGTGCCACTTTACTTATAACACACAAAAAAGAAAACAAATGACAGAAACTCACCCCAATTCCCCATACTAAGAAAACCAGCAGAAACTGTACATAAAGTTGTATATAAAACTGTATATATAAAGAAGTAGACAGTGTACCCCGACCACTTGACTACATACATAAAGCACACAGGGACTGGGGATAGGGAAGATAAAAAACTTAACACTGGGACCAGTTTATAGTCCATACCAAATACAAGTGGGGAATAAAGAAGGACAAGAAAATAAAATAAAATAAAGGAAAATAAGACAAACTCTAGAGGCTCCATGATACTTTTATTTAGTCTCTCCAATCTTTAGTACACCAAGAAAACTGCCAGGGCTCTAACAGTTTTACTGTCCTAAGTCGGCAGTCTCGAAGTTGTGTGAACGGATGAGGTACTAGTAAATAAATATAAAATTTACATTTCAAGGTTACACTTGTGACATATAATTACATTTTTCTTGTTAAGACTTTTTCTGAGTTGCTAGATCATTTCAAGGGACACATAACTGCCTTGAACAAACTGCATTTTGTTCTTGTTTTACCTATCTAAAAAATAATAGTTCGGTATTAGTTCTTTGAAATATATGTGACTCATGTTTAGCGTCTAATTCTCCCACTGGAGTGAAGGCTCAGGAAGGGTGGAAGTCGGAGGGTGAAAATCCCGTGACACAGATGTAAAAAACGCCTCTTTAATAGAAAATGTAGACTCAGCTCTAGCCCTATTTTCTAAGGGCTAGAGCTGAATACTTGACATCTGTGCATTAACTGGACATGTGGCTTTTAATTTGCAGATCTGTTAAGTGCTGTCACTCATTGGCACCGTGAAAGCCACCTGCGGTAGTGCTTCAGTGCTTCAGTTTATTTTTTTCTGGTGGTGGATGATAGCATGCCAGAGATCTCAGCTGTAAGGCCCACTTGAAATTGAGTGACTGCAAGTTGGCATATAAACACCTTTCTTATCAGAAAATCCTTTTTTACCGCAGGTATACAAATTGCTTTTCATCTGGCATACTTCTTTTGTGCGCTCCTCAGCCTGTCTCACACACAATAACTCTTTCACGCTGAGAGTCCTTTCAGTTTTGCCCATGTGCACTACTTTCTTTGGTGTTGGGAGTGTGAACTACACCTGTTCAGTCTCGGGTGTGGGCCACATTTGTCTAGTCCTGCACGTCAGCTCAGGATGTGGTACAATGCATAACCCAGCCACAAAACACAAAGTTTCAAATATTCCTTCAGAAATTCTGTAAAAGCTCCAGAGCCTGTAAAAATGGTGTTTGGGACAGAACTACACTTTATACTGCACTACTCCACGGTCACTATGTACATGAGGACTATGTAAGGGATTGTTAATCTCATTAGTAGAAATTATTTTCAGACATTACTTGTGTTATTTCTGTTGGCTCTCTTTGTTGCATCATTGCTACTGCAGAGATAAATCGTCAGGGATCATCATCAGCTAATGTAGCAGCCAACAGTTGTAGACTACTATTTCTGATGCATTGTGGGACACATTAATGGTGCTATATAAGGTATAGCCAGGGCTGAATACATATCTGATCAACACTAGAACATGGTGAACACACTGTGTAGTGCTCTGTGTAGGGAGTAGGATGCTTCGTAACCAAGTGCCAACCATCTCACTTCCACATTGAGGGTCGTGTGGAACTAAGATTAGTTGTAGTTCCTCGGCTGACCACTAGAGGCCGGCTGTAAAAGCCAGTCAATCTCCATTGAATCCCATGTTAAAATGTCCAACTTTAAAGCAGAAAGAAAGTTATTTACAACCTGGTTCAAAAAAACATTTTGGTCTCAGTTGTTTGATTTCACATCCATGATATGTCTGAGGGGCGTGAATTATTTGTACCACACCAGGAGAGTTTATGTAAAGCATTACATTTATTTCTAATATGACAGTTGACTCAACCAATGGCCAGCAGCTATCACTTCTTCTGTAGTCATCATGCTGCCACGTTTAGTGAAGCAACCACCCATTTGTATTAACCCAATGTGGGCTAAGTCATTTTTGAGTCATTTAGTCAACATGTTAAACGGTATATTCTGACAGCAGCTCTACAGATATTTTGTCGGGGTTTGCCTGAAGGAGCTGGGAGCAAAGCTAACTTTGATTGACATATGGTGGGCGTGTTTCTGTCTGCTTCCAAAGCAACATGGTCACGTCCCACACGTAGAAAATAACTGTTTTTAGAAACCAATGGGTCACGTGACCAAATGCTTTGTCCATTGTTTTATAGAGTCTGTTGCCATGACGTTGCAGCTAGTGGGTACCTTCATAGGCAAAACTATTTTCAACTTGAATTGTCATTTGTACATTAACCCAGAACTGAGATGACAGTACACGGACAACAAAATAACACAAAAAGGCAAAAGCATTGTTAAAAAAAGAGAGAAAAATGTTAAAGATTATATGCAGAGATGAATGTTAAGGAAAAGATATTAGAGGCTGCAGTGTTGACACTGTTGAAGACATCAGCCCATCCTGACTGATGAATTTGTAAAACCAGTGAGTTCTGTGACATTAAGAGACCTCAACACCGCAGCTCTGCAGTGCACTCGGATTTCATTATGCCAAATGTAAAATTTTTAATAATGTTTATAGAGCTGGATATTGGACCACGTGACTTGCTTGTTTGTATCTGAATTTTAAAAGATGGTGACAAACTTGTTCTCAAGAAATTCAAGAACATTACATCTTCACACGACGCATGATGACTGGGTGTACTGTAATTCTAAAGTGTCTTGTTAAATTCATGTTCCCTGCTGTATATTCATCCTGACTGGTAAAAACATCAGCTCAACCTAATTTAAATCAAGGTTGTCATCTGCTCATGTTCGTGAACTTACATGGGTACATATGTAGAAATGCAGCAGACACTCTGACAGTGCTGGCTTTTCAAGCGTGTCTGTATCCCTGTCCTGTTTGAAGAAACTAACCCTCACATGTAATAAAAAAAAAGGACTTGCGCCCTTGAGCCGAGATGGGAGATTATTCAAGTGCTGCTGTCAGATTTACAGGGTGTGCGAACAGAGTGTAGATTGAATCTCTGGACCGTTGTCATGGAGGATGTCTCTCAGCTGCGCCTCCGTGTTCATGCTGGTACCTGGATAATCTCTTAATCAAGCATAGCTCACCTGCTCTCAATGTATGTGACCACTAAAATGGAGTACACTCAGTGGTAGAAGACATATATGTAATGTCCAGCCCCTCCTGAAAGATGGTATTTATATCCAATGAAGAAAACAAATGTCGCCCTTCTTTCCAAGTGCTTCATATAACAGCTGTCGCTGTACTTCAGTCTACCTATAGTATGTTCTCTAGGAGCCTCAGACGAAGGAAATGGTATTGAAAGACATGTCATTAATGTCATTACATATGATGGGAACAGCACTTATGAGGAAAATTGCAAGGACTATGATTCAACTCCTGCTTGGCACAGCAGAGGGAGCAGAAAAGCTACAGACTGTTTTTTTTTTTTTGTCTTGATGGTCATTATTGCTGTCGTTACTCTGCACATTTTGCAACTAAGAAAATGACCTCCCTATAGCTCTTGCTCTTGGAAAAGCTCTTGCAGGGGAAGTATGTCTTTCATACGAGGACATTAGCTGTGACCCAACATCACCTCCTACTCACCATAGCGCTCTGCATAGTGTGTTTGCAACTCTGTAGCGCCGTCCGAATGTGTGAGGAAAAATTTTCTGCTCTGTATATTGGTCTTAATGCATCCCACAATACATCATGTAAAGTAGTTTGCATCCCCCAGCAGCTGGGATCCATTAGGTTTTATCTGTGCAGCAGCAGCGATGCAATCAACAATGTGAGAGAAAAAATGCTAGCAATATAAGAAAGTTTATTTCATTTATGAGCTCCCCTCAAATTCCTCCATCTAGAACTCCATATATATTATATATATAATGATTAGGAGGTCATTTCAGAGACAGCTATTACTGATTCTCTTACGTCGTTTGTAAATTTTGTTTAGTTTCATACTGCTAAACAGTTTTTTTGTTATTCTGTTTTGAGTCAAGCTACAGGATGCAGTTGCTGTATTCTTTTAAATCCAGCTGTCAGTCAGACTGGCTGGTATTTTGTACGGTTGTATTTGTTTGGCATTTGCTTGACTGCAGTGAGATACAAAAGTTGGAAAAACAAAACTTTGGTTTAAAGTATTCCTTTTCTAGCAAAGGCAGTACAACTGGAAATCCACAGCAAAGCTATCCCAGATGTTCAAGCACCTCAGACGATCTTTGAAGATGTATTCATGTGTATGTTTACCTTACAATTCAGCATACCTTATTAAATAATATCCTATTTCTATATCATAGCTAATATAATTACATAGTTTAATTATGATGCATACACATTAGCATTGTAATTATAATACTATGCATACATTAACTGCATGGTAATGGAATAAACATTTTAATTATGAATGTTAGATGTTTTTTTACAGAAGTAATATTGTCAACACTGATGATTTAGTTCCTATTCAACACCATATTTCTAATTTAATTTCATGGGATTATAATTTGACAAAATTTTTTTTCTTTTAAGATCCTGCATATTGTGATAAATAAAAGAAAGATACAAGTATAAACATAATTATTTATTTAATTTCACATGGAGTCTTTGTGAATATAGATTTCTACGTTCATTATCTGGTTTTAAACTGCCTCTTTTTTGTCTTTTTTATGCAGCAGACTGGAACAGATTTAGTAATTAAAGTGTACTCGATCCTCAGATGCAGCCATCAAGGCTGTTTATACCCCGTTTACGCCGCTGCTCTGTTGTCATCATGTTAAACCCGCCCAGAGACTCTCTCCAAGGATAAACTGATTTGATTGGCTCCTCAGGATATTTTGGTATATTTAATGAGCTCCATCAAATGGTAGCTAGACGTACTTACAGAGCAAATTTAAATTTGTTTGCGTCACATCTACATTTCTGGGCTATGTCATCCAAAGAACAGGAGTTAATAGTGTATTAAAACTGACAGCACTGATAACTAATCTTAATGACTGTTGTTAAAGTATTATGCATATTTTGTCCTATTAGGTTGTACAGTGTTCATCTATTTTGTTGGAGGATAGTTGCTCATGTTTTTTTTCTTACTTTCAAGTAATTTTAGGAAAGTGTTACAGAAACCAACATGAAAATTGTAAAATTATTATTAGATAAAGGCAAAAATAAACAGAAGATTCAAATTTTGTAAAAACCAGTGTTGTTATAATGCAGGTCCTAAGCCTGGATAAAAATGGAAGGATTGTTTCACAGGAAGGCCTTTTGATATGAAGCTTATGCAAAATCAACTACACAGAACATAAAATAGATGTTCATATCAAATTGGCCAGGGCCCACTAGCTGAAAGACATCTAATTCTTTCTTCTGCCGAGCTGATACACCTGAACGCTTCCTACCTGTCTCTCAACAGGATGTCAGCATAAACTGTCGAACTGTTTGTTAAAGAAAGTGAAGAAAAAGGGGAGGAGGCATGTTAGGAGAAATGAAGAGAAGAAGAAAGGCAGCAGTGTAGGGCAAAAAATAGGAACTTTAAATATCGGTGCAACGACAGGGAAAATTAGAGAGGGAGCATGTGGTGTAAAGAATGACGGATATATTGTATATGTGTAAGAAACCAGGTGGAAAGGCAACAAGGTTAGAAGGATTTGAAGAGGACTAAAACTGTTTAACCGTGGGGTAGATGAGAGGAGAAATGGCGTAGGGGTGATTCTGAAGGAGGTGACCCATGGGTTGGTTGTGAGTTGGAAAAGAGAGATGGAGAGCATTGTCAGGGGGAAGACAGTGGTGGTTGAATGAGACTTCAGTGGTGATGTTGGTGAAGAGGAGATCAGGAGGTGATGAGCAAGTGGGGTGTTCAGGAAAGGAGCAGTGCAGAACAGATGGTGGTGGGTTTGGAAAAAGGCTGTGGTGATTGCATATTTAAAGAAGAGTGAGGAGCTGGATGATAGAAGAGTCATGGACTATATTATTTCCAGAAGATGCAATCTGAGAGAGATTGGAGACTGCGGTTGTATAAAAGAGGATAACAGCAAAGGTAGAACAGAAGATCAAGCGGTGGAAGCTGAAGAAGGACGAGTGCTATGTGAAATTGAAGGAGGAGTTGAGTCAGGCTCTGGGTGACGGAGAAGAACCGCCAGATGACAAATGTAAAAGGATGTCTCTCAGCTTTCCAGCAGCACATGCAGTGATGATGTCATCCAGTCAACCATCTGTCCACTAGTGGTGGGTTCCCTATGTTAGCTTTAATAAATGTGTCATTTCTCAGCAGCATCATAGCCAGAAATAACTCTTGATGAGCTGAAAAGTTAAAAAAAAAACACGTCTGTGCTTAGTTGACTATGAAAATAATAGTTAATAATAAGGAAGAGAGATAGGAAACTGTTTGGTGTGTCGACTGGACTGAGGAAGGAAAATAAATAAATAGATTAGGTGGTGAAATACAGAGGTTTAGGAGAGTCTAAAAAACTAAAGGTTAGCAAAAACAAAGTGAAATAGCAGGACAGATGAAGAAAATGGACAGGAGTACAAAGAGATCCGATGTAAGGCAAATAGTGAGGTGATAACTTTGACATTTTGATGTCAGTTTGAGTGCTATTGTTCCTCATTAATGCCTCTAATTTAATAGAATTTCTTCCGTACAGGGCATCGATGCATCTGTTGGCTTGTTAAGTCTGTGATTCTGCTCCAACTCTCTTCATCTCTGGTTGCACCTATATTTCAATTTGCTTTCCGTTTTTGGAGGTTGCAAACCTTTACTTCCACTGCCATGGTCAGAGAATTAGACAAACACACTGATTATTTTGATAAACCAACTTGAAATAATTCTTGTTTTAGTGGTGCTTTGTTATTTTTGACTGGATAATGATTTTGAGTTGAGAGTGAAGTCCAACAACTTCACCATTGTGACTGGGCTCCATGCTTCCTTCTGTTTCAAACTATTTTTTTGATGCATTTGCAGCATCTAACATGAGACAGAAAAAAGAAATAATCAAAATCTAATACTGTGTGAAGGCCTATGAGGGATTTACATGCAGCTGTTTTACATGCATTTCTGATCAAGTGTCTGAAGGATACGGTTTTTTTTTCTTTTTGTAGCTTCTTTTACTGCACTGCGAGACAGCTGTACATTTAACATGATACCTAACAAGGATAGCTCCCAGGAGCCAGTTTTATTTACAGCTCTAGACTTTCGTGCACTTTTTTTTTTGTACTTTGAATTCGCCTTGTTGTGCTTTTACTGCAGCCAGCCTTCTCATAATGGCTTCAATATAAAGTTACTTTTTATATTCCCCATCAATGTGAAGCTGCACACGGTTTATAGTATCAATCAAGTCCTAAGTGGCTATTGCCTAGCAACACAGGGCCAGTCTCCAGCGTCAACTTTTTTATTGACACCCACACAAACAAGTCTTTCTAAAAGCACACACACCCTTATTGCCACTTTTGTATATGATTAGCATAATGACTGTAATTAATCAGAGGCTCAGAGTGTTTCTCTGTGAGATGTGGAGGGATGGTGGTGTCGAGGGGTGACAGTGTTAATTTTAGAGTGCTTTAGAGTCGTCCGCTCCCTTAATGACCCTTGCAGAGGACCAGAGGAGAGGACATTTTACGATGTGAACAATTCCTCGTGGCTTCGTGTTACTTGGTGATAAGGATACAGCTGTCCCCGTGCACCTGAGAGCCACGGACTCATCCATCCCTACTCCATTAGTCCATTAAGGGCTGGCAGGGAAAAAAGAAGGGAAAACGGAGAAAGAGAGAAGATTAAAAATAAAAGAAAAAAGAGCCTGGGCTTCAAGCATGGTGTGTTGGAAGATCCAGATTTGGGTGGAGCAGTTGATTCGTCTGGGGATGATCGACAACCAGAGTAAATCAGAAACATATAATGATCTGGAATTTATAACATTGCAGCTCGGACGTTCATGGCAATTTCTTTCTATGATAAACAATAGAAAGCACTAACAAAATATTGCAGTTACAATTCTCTATGCACACCATCTGGAATTTCAGATGCTTTCAAGAGATCCTAAATTTGACGGGGGGTTTTTTTCTGTGCAACTCAAGGGTGACTCATCTGTTATTGACGGATCTCTGCTATGCTGTCAGTGCTTGCATGCTATCTTGTTTTTATGTATGACCTTGAGCGTTACCCAAGGCTTGTTGAAGCAGAGACAAAAAGCTGACAAACTAAACGTCGTGGAAAAAGTTTGACACACCAGAGTTGTTAGCAGGTAGAGGGAGCTGTCAGTCAAGTCGGGAACCTTGAGGCGTGTTCAGATGAGTCGCTGGGGTCTGTTAATGGATTTGAAGATGCTGTTTTTGTTGTTTGTTGTTTTCTGGTGTTTTTAAGGAGTGTCCTGACATTGACTTTGAGCTCCTTTTTTGCATAACAAATGTGAGTTATCACAATGCCATTAAAACAGAAGGTTTTCACCATCGATCTGAACTCAAATATGGTCTGAAGTGAGCTTTAAAGATCATTGATTCTTTGGACCTCATTTCACCAGCTTATTTAATAACACAACAACCTACAGGTGCTTGAAAAGAGCTGTAAAAAAATGGGTTTTTTTTTTGCTAAAATTATGGCTACAGAATTCAACTTTTAATTTTACTTCCTGCTATCATATTGTGGGGAATTATCTGTTAGACATCTTTGCAAATAAAAACTGTTTGAGTTTTGGGTTGTTAATCAGATTATGTGAAATTATATGAAAATTGTTAAGGTGTTTCATCACTTTTTTGATGTTTTGTACATCAAACTGTAAAACAGTTGTTTTGTAGGTCATTTAAGATACAGCACAGAGAAACTGAGTTAAAATATTTTGAAGAAGGTATTGCTTCCTTGTGTGGAATAAAAGTAATACACATATAGCTCCCTGAGTAATAATTAGATTTTCTTTTTCCCTCTAAATTGTTAAACTTATATTCAAACAAATTATGTTACTATAATCATCACTAGATAACAATCTGATATGAAATAGATGTAAATCTGTCCTTTCCATTGACATGCAGCTAATAAATTTACAAATAGAAACTTATTTCATTCATAAAATAATAAAATGCAACTTGTCTGTAACAGGTATTAAAGTTTGGGGAAGACGATTGTAAATAATCAAAAGAACAGGAGAAACTGAAATTCAGGTTTAAGACTGGACTTTTGCAGGAAGTTGATGTTTTTTTTTCCTCTTTGTTTTTGTCCGTTCTGTTGTAAATATGCTGCTATTCTTGAGAGTTTTATCCTGTTTTGCAGGAACATATTTTGGCTTTAGCTGTGAAACAGATGGTGAAACATTTGACTCCTCAATACAGGCAGGGAAACAAGACCTAACCATCACCCCTCCACCACCGTGTTTGACAGTAGCTTTATTATCATCATAGTCAAACATATTCATTTTGTCGTCTTTTAGAAACATCTTAAATGTTTTTTATAATCTTTGTCAGTTTAGGATTATTGACTCTAAATCATTTTGAAATTGCCTTATAACCCTTCCCAGACTGATGGGATTTCTCTAAGGTCGTTACTGTTGTCTTTTGCTTTTAGCATTGTGTTAACACACCTGCATGATCTGAAGTTTTACTGCATAGTTTTTGTTAAATAACTAACATCATGACTTGAATCTGTGTTTTGCTTGCAGATATCAACATGGCAGGTGAACCAAAACCATACCGGCCTAAGATAGGCTCCAAGAGACCCCTCTCATCTCTCTACAGGTGTGTGACATGCGAGCCAGCTGTTTAATCCTTTATCGCATTAGCACCATTTATGAAGCTTAAGCTATCTTGGGTTGACAGAAAAGCTGAGTTTTGACAGCAGAGACTGAGGAGCAGGACTGGAGCTTTTTCTCCAATATTCAAAGATCTGTGTGAAAATGATATAGAAAATTAATAAATGTTACCATCATCTCATATTAAAAGCAGAGTTGCTGTAAGTTTGTTGGTCATAGTTTAATGATGTTGTGGTACCTATTTGTACCTTTTAATGATATTTAGAGAGCACTGCTTTTTTATGTCACAAGTGCTCTTGGTCGGACCAACACTGGGTCCTCACATAAGAGCCTTGTAATAATTTGTTGAAGCCATCTACATATTTTTGAAGTAAAATTACACCTATAGTGGTTGCTGAAATAGAAATTAACTTCCCAAAATTAAAGAGGTTGTGGATATCCATTGTCATTATTCTTGTGAGGATTTATCGCAAGAGGAGAACTTTGTCACATAACAAGCATACTAATGGAAACAGTCACTTTACATCTGAGTTTTATCAGCATTTCCAAATATTGCTCAACTTTTGCAGCAGAAATGTATGGGGTGAGGTGGGGAGAATTCAAATATATTTGAACTTGTTACACAACTGCATGGTTGAAAAAAAGAGCCTAACCAGGGCTCTTTAGTGATTCCTAGGTTTTGAATCGTTTTTCCTCTGCATGCTTCAGCATCACTGAGCAGTGAAACAAGCAGCGAAAGCTTTGAAGCTTTTAAAAATATTTGACCTCAAAGACATGTATGACAGTGGCTTCTTCTCATCTAAATCTCAAAAAAGAGCAAACAAAAACATTTGGAAAATGTCAAGCTCTTCTTTTAAGATGTCACAGGTATATACAGTGTGTATAGATTTAACTCAGCTTTTTAATGTTCCACTTTTTGTGTTTTTACAGTGGCTACGAGTTTGACTATGACTACTACAGAGATGATTTCTACAGCAGGTATGTAAAACACATGAACAAATCTTTTTTTTTTTCTCTTTGCACACTTTTTGTTAGAAAGTCCCATTTTTCCCTATATTTTGCCCTGAAGTGCACAATTCCTTTCTATCCATTTCCAGTCTCGGATAAAGGTGATTTTCAGGAAACAAAAATGGACACACTTCCTTTTGAGGCAAAGTAACTGCACTATCACTGGTGTAAAGAATGTCATATTGAGGGGGTTTATTCCTCTCCGTTGAGCTTACTAATGATGCTTCTATCTCCTGAAAGTCAGATAGTCCCCCAGCTGGTCATTTGAGCCGGCGAGGCTGCGAATGTATCTTGTGCTGACATTTTCATTGGTTTGTTTACCGCCTCCACTTTGCAATCTCAGAGAAGGTTGGATCTTTCAGCCATGAGATATTACTGCTATTTTGGCATTTTGACATGTTTTGGACAACTGGGGACAGGATTTTATTGAACTGCTGTGGAAGTGGTCAGTGTAGCAATTTCATTCAGATGGGTTTTACAGCGCAATGGACAATGTTTTTGTGTTTTTTTTTCTTTTTTCTTTTTAAAAACCCCCACAAATAACCTCAAAGACTACCGAACAAATATGATTGGTGAACTTTCTAGAGTGTATCCTGCATCTTGCCTGATGACAGCTGAGACAGACAGAAAACCCAGAAAATACATATGGGTGGATGAAGAATAAAGAAAAAAAGTACTTTTTTTTCTTGCTGCTTATAGCAAAACCAGAGTTACATGCCCACCCTTTTTTAAAGAAACGTAATTATTATGGCGGTTACCTACCTACCTTTGAAGTATTTCTGCAGCTCAACTTCATTTTTCCATGTGTCTTCAGACTCTTTGAGTATCACGGCCGTGTTGTACCCCCGACCCGAGCTGTTATCCCCATCAAACGTTCACGGCTGGTCGTTCCATCCACTCGCAGAGCCAAATCCTGTTTTCCAGCCAGGGCCTGTTCATCCTCTTCTTCGTCCTCCTCTTCATCCTCCCGAGCATTCAACATGGGCTCCTCCATCACTGGTCCTAAATGTATGTTTACTTTAATTACAGCTTTGGTGATGTTCTTTTAGTTTTCATATCAAAAAGATTTACCAACTCTGGTAAATGTTGTGATTTAGAAAAAAAATGCCTTTAAAAACGAAAGAAAAAGATGTGAAAATCAGTTTTGTTGTGACTTCAACTGATAATTGTCATTATAAGGTAACGCTTTGCCACTCTAGATTTTCTAAACATCTCAGTGATATCTTGTGAGTGCTTGTTGAATAACATTTTACTCAAAGACGTTAAATTGGGATTATTTCAAACAACGAATGCAGATTATCTTATTTGTCTGTTGTGTTATTTAAATCAGACAAAAGCAAAACTAGTACGTCAAATATTTATGACATCTGTGAATTAGACAACGCAAATAGTAATTGGATTACATTAAAGTTAGAAAATCTTGAAAACTACTCTGTGTAGCAATACCAGTTCTGACCACATGAGGGCAGCATAGAACACGAATTTCCATAGCCATTTCTTGTGTACGGTATTTATAAAATCCATAAAGTGGGAGAAAAAAATGGATGAAGCATTATGTCACGGCCCATCGGTTTCTGAAGAGTGGTTTTGATGCCCATTTTTCTTTATACAGAGCACAGCCATGTTGCTAAGGAAGCTGGCAGGAAGACGCCCACCATATGTCAATCTAAGTTAGCTTTGGCTACCACTGCTATTGGCTGAGCCGACTGTCAATCAATCATGTTAGAAATAAATTTAATGCTTTATATAAATTCTCCTGATGTATTACAAAAAAAAAAAAAAAAAAAATCACACCCCTCAGAGTTGTCATGGGTGTGAAATCAAATGATTGAGACCAAAACAGTATTTTTGTACCAGGTTATAAAAAAAGTTCATTTCTGCTGTGAAGTTGGACATTTTAACGTGGGAGTCA
>JAOWBL010001794.1:0-14707 GCA_028564865.1 Zenarchopterus dispar
TAAATGTCCAAATAGGCATCTGAGGTTTGGTTCATTGGGAAGATGATAAAAAAGAAAGAATGAAAATGTTTTCATGAGTGCCACATTTCTTAGTTAGGATCTCAATTATTTTAATACACTGTCCTTCTTTTCTAATAGTTTCACTCTGACCTGACCTGAAAAGAAGAGAACAGTTTACCCTTGGCTGCAGTTCAGGTACTGAGGCAGCTTTAGAAAGGAGAGGCAAATAAGGACCAGTAAATTAGACAAGCTTACATTCATCTCCAGCTGTTTGACAAACTGACAAAATTTGATATTTGTTTTCTGGCAGAAAATCTGTCACTAACGTGGTAGTCTTTCTGTGCAGGGTTCCAGAAATTTTCTGCTCAGGTTTGGTGTTACTCAGGTAGATCTGTATTTGCTCTAACTATCCCTGGAAGATTATGTCAGGAAGATGAACAGAAGTGAAGACACTCAGCCCACCCCGGTGATTTTTTTTTTTTTTTGTATCGGTCTAGCATTGAACTTTTTCCAAATCCAGTGCCTGGTAGCCTATTTATCGTCCCTTTCATGCCTCACCTACTTTCAAAAACATTCCATTATTTGTGCACCATTAAGTTTTCTGTAGATGGATGTGAGATTCCCCACACCACTATTTCCACTCTCCCAATGTTGGATGCGATTTTTGAAAAGTTTGTGACTGCCTTTCTGGTTTGTGGTCACGGAGTATGTTAGCAAGAGAACATAAGATAAAAAAAAATCTCTGGTGAAGACATTTGTCTCTTCACCGAACAGACCGACAAATCTGTCTGAGAGCCTCACCCTCCTGCTGACAATTCCTGTCTCCTCAAACCCAGCTCTGTGTCTGTGTTTCTCCTGATGGCACCACGAAGAAATGTAGTTCATCAGAAATTCACTTCTTTCATGCAGAAACGGTCTCTAATAGTACTGAGATGCATTTTTCAGCATTTTGGTGCACTGAAAAATCATTTGAAAGCAGTAAAGCAATTTTCTTTGCTTTACAAAGTGGTGGGAGAAGTAACACATCTTAACCAATCGAAAGCAAATTACATTTAGTTTTTCTGAGGCAGAGATGGCTATTTTTTTTTCAGTCAAAAATCTAAAAGTTCAAAGTTAAACCAACCAGAACGTTTACTTTGATTTTGTCTGCTTCATGGGTTAGGTTTTACCTTTCAAATGAATAAACTAAACTAAATAATGAGGGTCACTTATTGAGTCCTTTGAAAAAAAATGAAAGAAAAGAAGACAGAACATATTTGGAACCAGACTACTTGAGACAAGTTAATGTAAAATAGCAAAATATTATCATCTTTTGAAAAAGACAATGTTTTTAGTATGAAAATGCATGTATTGGAATTAATAGCTTTTTTTTTTTGCCTTAATTTACTGTTAAGTGTAATCTGATCCATGACAATAACTGACATATACATTGTGCCTAAAAACTTAATTGTAACTAATCATGTCTTAACGCAGGGGTACACCCTGGACAGGTCACCAGTCCATCACAGGCATACATAGACAAACAACCAGTCACACACACACTCACACCTATGGGCAATTTTTTAGAGTTCCCAATCAACCTCACATACATGTTTTTGGACTGGGGGAGGAAACCGGAGTGCCCGGAGAAAACCCATGCAAGCACAGGGAGAACATGCAAACTCCACACAGAAAGACTTCTGGCTGGGAGTCGAACCAGGAACAGTGCTAACCACTAAGCCACCATGCTGCCCTGTCTTAATTCATTTGTTAATACATTCACAATGCTGAATGTTTGTTGTTTGTAAGAAGCATCTGTTGATGTGAAACATACCTTGAAGAAAGGAGATCTCTGGATACGTATAAGCAAAAAATTTCAGATTTGCATAAGCCTGTTAAAAGATACAAAAACACCTCAAAGTGTTGTTGAGGCATCCATCAATCCCAGACGTGGGTACCCAGTGAGGATTACTCACATGACACATCACAGAGTCTTTAGTGAGATGAAGAAGAACCTTTGGTTGACAGCTGAAGACTTAAACACATTGCTGCTTCTCTGATGTCTACAAACATCTCTGTTCATGAGTCCAGCATACCCAAGTATGAACAGGTAGGGTATCCATAGCAGAATTCCACACAGGAAGTGGATGCATGTGTCAAGTTTGCCTAAGATCACCTTAGCAATCTGCATCACTACTTGGAAAATGTTTCTTGGACTGATAAAATCAAAGTTTAACTGTTTCAGATGCATACTCAGCACTATGTATGGAGCAAAAATGAGACAGATTGAGATGAGACATAAAGACTGGACCATTTGTCATCACTAAGGGGGAAAAAAAAATCAGGTTTTAATAAAATATCCTACAGGATAATGCCAGTATAGGGTTAACTCAGCAGAAGTTAGATAATCCAACAGGACAATAACATTTATCAATAATATTTATCTTTTTATTTGACTCCATCTAAGTTTACTTTTGAATTTTCTTATTTGTGCTTCTTTTTAAAGGTTGAAATGTTTAGTATTTAGGTTTAGGAGATTTTTTAAAATCTGTGCACCAAAGGTCTGAGAGTAACACAGTTTTGATTGACTGTATGCAGTGAATCTGACAATAAAGCTAAGTTTGAACTGTGAACTTTAAATCTACCAAAGAATGGCTTCAGAAAAAGAAAACACAGCATTTAGAGTGGCCAAGTCATAGCCCAGGCTTTAACCATAGAGATGCTGTGGAATAATCTCAAAAAACCCATTTATACCAGACTTCTATTAAGTGTATCTAAGCTGAAGCAGTTATCGAAAGAGGAATGGTCAAAAGTCTTTCCTGAATACTGCACGTCTATTACAAAACTATGAAAGGCACTCGCCTGTCTTAAGTTCTGGTTTGACCTTCCCATGGATCCTGATTGTTTGAACCTGTGTCATGTCAGTCCTGTGAGTATATACATAGACATAAGAAAGAGTAGACAGCTGTAGGAGCTGAAGATCCGTGTGGCCTCCATCTTGGAGTGGTCGTCAGCTTCGTTCACTCGCCTGTTTAAAAGGAATACAAATGACTACAGCTCATTGGATTCTTCAGTGGTTTCTCTTTGTTGCAACAGTTGGAGATGTTGGAGATTTGTAGCACAGCAAGTGGCTTTAAGTACCTTTTTTTTTCTTGACTATGTAATTACATGTTAATTATGTTTAATTATTTTTTTAGGGACTTTTTATGTATGTCTGTGAATAGCAGAAGTGTTATTGGAGATGTTGCTATGATACAGGATGCTTCGTTACATTGAAAATTGATTTTTTCATAGTTTATGTGCGAATAGTAAGCTTAACCAGAATATTTTGTGTCTGTGTCCAGGTACACGATGTATGCAGTGCATCACAAAACACACACACTACTGCATATATAACATAAAATGATATATAATAGTATATAATATGTAAGTATACAATATATAAATATATAAGTATATAATATGTAAGTATATATTATGTCTTCTGTCTTGAAATGTTGGCGGCATGTCACAGTGGAATTACAGCAGGTAAATTTGTCTCTTCTCACAGCAATTTCGCACTTCTTTTTCTCTGCTTCTTCCGTAATGTAGTTTTTCTTGGGAAAACCTTCACAATAAAAAGACACTGGGAATGTGGGAGAGTCTACACAGAGAGATTTTTACAAAGCAGGTCAAGTTAATTTTCTTTTTTCAGATTTCTGAAAACTTTTCTTTAATCTAAGGCTCATTGGAACATGGGTCTAGTAGAAGGATATTTACTCTAAACAATAAAAACATTGTTATTGTATAAAAGTAGAAAGAGATGGTAGACAGGGATGCTTTATATAGATGGATACAATTGTTTTGTCTGTGACATGCCTCCTGTGTAAATGTCAAAAAAAATCAAACAGTTTTATATCTGTCACAGTGGGCTTATTTTTACAACATCGTTCACAATTTCAACTGTAATCTCCATCTGTGTTATAGAATGTATGATTTATGAATTTTGATAGATTTACTTTCATAACTTTCACAGCTAGCACTGAACATGAGTGAGCCTGACAAGCTGGGCATGGTTTAACTGGTGGACAGATTATTACAGGCCAATAACTATTGTAATGACTAAATACAACTAATATTTATATTCAGTCTTATTTGTGAAAAGTAATTCCCCATACCCTGCTTTTGATGGTCCTTCGATTAGAAAACCTTGCACAGCTCTGGCATCTTTCATCTGTAGTAGCTGCTGCAGGTTGGCTGAATTGTGATCTGTCCAAGATGGCGGGGACGTTTCTCATGCTCAATTAGTCAATGCAGCGTGTACTCTTTATTATGTCTATGACTATATATTGTCTTGTCTTTCCCTTCATCCCTGCTAGTATGTTTGTTTTCATGGCTGTCTGTTTGCATATTTGGTTTTTGGATTACCTTTGTTTCACATTTGAGTACTCTTTATTTATTCTGGGATTTCTGGCTGTGTAGTGTTTCTTGTTTTAAAAAAAAAGGACTTTTCTACACTCTTGACCACTCACAATCTCCTGCATTTCGATCCTCACCTAACAGTCCTTATCAGCTTAAGAATATAGAGTTTTTTTTAGATGATGTTGACTAAAATGAACATCAGATCAAATTTGATGGCAAAAAAAAAAAAAAATGCAGACAACTAGTTTTTTCCAAGGTGTTAATATACTTTTTCTTACACCTATATGCTTGTGTTTGGAAAGATATACCTCCTTTGTATGTTCTCCATTGTGACTTTATCTCTCTCTTTTTTTTAGAAGGGACATCTGTTGTTTAGATTGAAAACTAAAGTGAGCAAAGTACACCCAAAGGTCTGTAACTGCGATCTATAGTATATTTCCACAGATACTCTTTCTAGAAGACTGTATCATTTAATAAAAAAAAAAAAAACACAAAACCTACACTGATGTGAGTTCACATACATGTTAAAAACAGAATAATAATGGTATACTCCCATTAAATACCCTTTCTTGAAGTATCATTTTTCAAAAATATCACGTCAGGTCTCAGCTGAACTCCATCAAAAGCAGTAGCAGGACAAGCATGTGTGTTATGAATGAAAACATTCGCCTTTAGCCATGACCATTGCCCTAACATATTGCAGTTGACCATGGCACTATTCATTTGATCCAGGGGTTTATTGAAACAGAACATTTTTGAACAACGCAGCAGTAAACACAGAGGTTTTCTGTAATTGATCAAGAAAGGGCCTGTTTGCATTGATCATGACAGTGATTATGCTGGCAGTGCAGCTTGTGGTCAGTCAGTTGCTGCAGGGATCATTTTCCTGGTTCACTTTTAGTGATTTTTAAAACAAAAAATAAAGTTATGCATCCCGCAGCATTTCTTGAAAACAATGAACACAAATCTAATTTTCTTGTGTGCTTGAGGGTGCCCTTTTAGTGGTTCGTATCTTTGGAAGTTTAAATAGAGAAAAAGGGCAAAGGTTGAGGTTACTGTAAGTAAGTGTGGAAAAGGAAAGCTGTTGATGTGTCTGTATGGTGCATCTTTGCTCATACTTCACATCTTACTTGAACAATAGTCTTAAAGTTCAAGAAGAAACATTAAAAAAAAAGACATTTTAGCAAAACAGAACAACAAAGGCGACAACATAATGACAATATTTCACAAAGCCACATTAGACAAGACTAAACAAAACAAAAAAAATCAAGAGAAAACACCATTTCATAAAACACAAAGGGACAATCGTGCTTGCTCCTTATTGGACAAAACCCACAACAAGCAAGAACTGATATTTGTGACAGGTTTATGTCATTTCCCTTTTTCTGGTGCATACCCACAACCATCATCTACTTAAATTAAAAAATAAATAAATAAATAAAAATTGCAGCTTCTTCTTTGTCTTTTTTCTTTTTAGCTATTTTCTGTTACACACTACGGTTACTCCTACAGTTTGAAACTGGAAGCCTGAGACTGGTTTTGGAAAGTGGAAACAGTGGTATAAATTTCTATACAGTATTTAATCTTGTTATTATACAGTATATAATCTTGTAATTTTCATAAAACTCATAAAGTGGCAGTGTGTTTTCATCTGATAAACACATCGTGCTGATTTGGTAATGCACTGTCTTTATTTTTGTAATTTATAAAAACACAAAATGTGCAAACACCTCTGCTTAAACCAAGCAAGGAAGACGTGATGCTCTAAGTGATATCTGACATGGAAAATCAGTGAGCGTGTTCTTTAATGGTGGCTGTGCTGTTTGGAGAGCTTAGATACTCCACCTGAATACTCGTATAAATCGAGAAATAAGATACTGTGAAGAAAAATCTTTTATAGTAAACTGATCACTTAAAAAGTGATCAAAATAAAAAATAAAAACCTGTTTTTAATTTGAAAATTTTTTAAAACTCTTTTCAGGCATCACAAAAATAGATTACATTTACATTCATTCAGTTAACAGACTGGTTTTACACGAAAAAAAATAAAATAAAGGAGCTACAACAGCTCTGGCGTCATTCTGAGGACTATCTCGAAAGTACATTCGTGCAGCCCTGTGGTACAAATCTTCCTGAGAGACCTAAAAATCACCCTGAATGTAGTGGTGACATCATCAGGGTACAGCAAGGACCAAACACACCAACAATGGAAGCCACATCAGCTATATGTTCACAGACAGAAAAATGTAGCATTAAAAAAACAAGACAAAACAAAACAAAGAAAACACTGTACGTATTGTTCTGGGGCTGCTTTGCTGCATTTGGTGCAAGTTATCAAGGAATTCTGGAGCAAAGTGTGCTGCCCACTGTCAGAGAACTTTGTCTCAATTGCAGGTCATGGCCCCTCCAGCAGGATAATAAACTAAACACACAGCTAAAAACAACTAACAATGGCTAAGAACAAAACACTGGGCGATTCTGAAGTGGCCTTCTTTCAGCTCTGATCTTAATTGTACTGAACATCTGTGGAAAAAGCAGAAACATATAGTGTGGAGAAAGCAAACCCAAGACAGCTGGAGCAGTTTGCTCATGAGGGCCAAAAATACCTGTGTACAGATGCAGATGTCTTACTGAGAGTTACAGAAATCCTCTGATTGCAGTGTTTGCCTTAAAAGGCTGGGCAACAAAATATTAAGTTGAAGGTACCAACTGCTACTGTTCTAACAGATTTTTTTGTTGATATGTTTTTACTCTTTTATTTATTTTTTATTTATTTTATTACATATATTCACTTATTTCTATTGTTGATTTGGGGGTTTTAAATGTGTTTTAGCCGGTCAACTGAGGTTATTTTTAAATGTGTTAAAGAAATGAACTTGACTTGACTTTTGAACTAAGTGCTAAGAGCAAGCTGGATGGTCCCTCTTCTGTGTAGTCTGCAGGACACAGCATCCATGGCTTCCAAAAGAAATTTTAAATTTTGATTCATCTGCCCACAGAACAGTTTCCCATTTTGCCTCAGACCATTTTAACTGAGCTTCGGCCCTGAGAGGACGACACCATTTCTGGAGCGTGTTTACAGATGGCTTCTTCTTTGCAAGACAGAGCCATAAGTTGTATCTGTGGACTGGACGGTAAATTGTGTTCAGAGACAGTGATCTCCAGAAGCATTCCTGAGTCCATGCAATGGCTTTCAGTAGAGAATCATACCTGTTTTCAATGCAGTGTGAGCCAGAAGATCTGTTATTTCAATCCAGTTTCAACCTCCAGTCTTGCCCATTGTTCAAATGGCTCAAAAATGGCTGTTGCCACTTATCCTAATTAGATGTCAAATGTTCCTCCAGTAATTTTTTTTACTAATTACTTTTCTAGCCTCTTGTTGCCCCTGTTCCATGTTTTTGAGATGTACTGCTGCCATCACATTTAAAATAAGGTAGTATTTTCCAAGAAACAGCAAAATGCCCCAGTTTCAACATTTGTTATGTAGTTTATCTTCTCTTGGGATGTACGTCCCAAATGTAAATGTTTCCATTTACATTTCACACAGAATCCTAAATTTTGTGGAAATTGGGATTGTATATCTTATCTGCTAAATATACTAAAATATGTTTTAAACACAACATATGGATATCAGCTTCAGAAAATTTTGGAGCAATTGCGTGGATAAGGCTGTTCTTAACTGCTGAAGCTTGGTCTCCTAGATAGCTGGTAAGGCTCATCAACTGTCCCGCTAGCTTTCAAGTTGACTCAGACTTGATAAATCAACCACATATTTAAAGTTTAGAGAACTATGTTCCTTCCTTGTTGTGGCTGTATATTATTTTGTTTTGGTTTTCATTACCTTGTTTTGTGAAATGCTTTCGTGTTTTTTATAATGAGATTGGATTTCATGAAATGTTGCATTCAGTCCTTTGATGTTTGAGTGGGTGAAATGCTGTTGTTTTTTCTTTTTTGTTGTTTTTGTTTTTGCTCCTCAGGGTCACCGTAGACCTGAGCCACATCTGGAAAGGATCAGATAAAAAAGCTGAAGAGCGTGAAAAATTAGAAGCACATATAAAATGTGTGATTTTCACTTCTGTGATCCATAGGAATTTGAAACTGGAGAATTTGTGGAATGTGGATCCCTGGTTTCAACATACTGACCTAGTCTTACACCTTTATGGTTTGTTCCATTGTGCATTCCTGACTATCCTTTTGTTTGATATATTACGTGTTTATCCAAAGTCCATTAAAATTTTAACACAAATTTTTGGACCAAAAAGCACTACCAAGAAAAGTGGAAATAAAAATTTAGCAAACTGTACTGGCCACTCTGTTCAAAGATCTGTAAATGTGAAATTTAAGAATGCTTTATCAAAACCACTTTGGAGGATCTTAAATGTTGGCTTTAGAAACAAAACAGCAGTTCCATTTGAAACAGATGGGATGGATGTTGGGAAACCAGCCTCAGTGTTCTGTTTGTTGTTCTGTTGTGTGCAAGTCTGAGATTTCACTAATGTCTCAGCCTCTTTGATGTCCTTCTGATCGGTTTCTGTATTGATCATATCTGCTCTGTCATAAACCCCAAACAAGATTCATTTATTGATGGATTTTTGGCTCACCAAAATAAATGCATGCTAGCTGCCTCTTAACAAATCCCAAAGTAGATATTTGATGAATAACACTGGGATCTGTAATGGCCACAAATAATGTGTACAGTATGTTTTTGGTGCACTCTGTGAACAACTGTTCAAACCACTTATTGAGATTGTTGTACAGGGTTGCATGTAACCCTTCTCTCTGATCACAAAGCCTTTGAGGGCAATATCCATTTGGGGCTTCCAGCATTTGCCAACATATTACAGCATCCATGCAATAACTGCACACAAATGTAAATTAATCTAAAGTTGTGTTTTAAAAAAAGTCATAATCACAATCTTTTAACTCATCCACAGCTGCTGTATGTTCATTTGCAGAAAATCTATTTATTATGATTTATTATTATAGATTATCAGATAATTATGAAGTATCACTTGAATTCTGGTCTAATTTATGATCACTTCCAGGTTTCTCTCCCATTTTGCCACACATTTGTGTTCTCTTGGTGTCAGGCATTACATGAGCAATGTAATGCCTCAAGTGTCAGATTGTATGTTAAAATATTCTAAAATACCGTTAACCTAGAAACAGAAATAGAGTGAAAAGAAATAAATGCAGTCATGTCACAAAAATGATAAAAATGTAATTGGCTGCAGAGACATCTACTGAATTAATGTGCTAAATGACTAGCTTTCAGTTGCCAACTACCAGCTTCTGCCATGTGTGGCGGTAGCAAGCAACATAGTAGCCTCAGTACAACATGATGACACAAAGAAGTCACACAGTGAGAGTACCTGGACTTATTGCCAGTCATGTTGGTACTAGTCAATCTATTGGTCAATTGATGTTCCTATCCTCAACTGTGGTCATGAAATGTAGGCAGTGACTAAAAGAACTAGATGATTGAGACAAGTAGCTAAAATGGGTTTTGTCCAGAGGGTAACAGGAGAGAGAGGGATTTGGAGTAGAGAAGTGGCTCACCTGCATCTGGGTTGAGGTGGTTTGGGCATAAGATGAAGATGCTTACTTGGGCAGGTGTTTAGGGCATGTCTAATGAAGGGGAAGCCTCAAGGCAGACCCAGGTCATAAAAGATTAAATCTCAAATGCCTTCACTGAAAAAAAACTAATTTCTAAGAAAGCAAAAATGCCTTGTTTCAAAAAATTTTGAAGTATTGACCAGTTTGCTAGTTTTAAGAGTTCTAGCCAAGAAACCAGGGAATTTTCTTATTCTACTGGCAAAGATATTTTGCTTAAAATTAGACAGTTGTGACTAGATTTAGGAATATTAAGCTTATTTCTAGTGGGGCTCTTTTTCCAGTGTTGATACTCCCCGGAAGAGCTGTAGGAGGTGGCTGGGGACATGGAGGCATGGGTCTCATTGCTATAGCTGCTGGGGCAGAAACCATGGATGAATGGACCAATGTTCTCTGCAGGATGCTACAGTGAGTAAGGCAGTTGTCACTGCTTTTGTCACTGGCCACATCGAATGGGGATGTTAACTGAAAATAAAAGTAAAAACTGAAAAGTAGGTAACACAAAGACCAACCTGATGTTTCCATGAGTCTTGTGGTGCAAAACTTCTCTGCCACCAACCTTCTTGGGACTTTGTATTTTTCATGAGTAAAATTGGCATAGCTTTGGTCAATCACTGTATCCAGTACATTAACTTCCACTTATCTAGGTACACTTACCCAGGTGTGGGGGCGGCAGCCTAAATAGAGAGTCCTAGCCCTCTCTCTCCCAAGCTTTCTTCTCCAGCTCTTCCGAGAGGACACCAAGGCATTCCTAGGCTAGGCAAGAAATACAATCTCTCCAGCATGTCCTAGGTCTGCCACATCGCCTCCTCCCAATTGGACATGCTCAAATACCCCCCAGGAGGCAACCAGGATTCATCTAAACCAGATGCCCAAACCATCTAAATTGGCCTGTCTTTATGTGGAGGAGCAGTAGGAGCAATGATTGACCAGTAAACAGACTCTTGCCTTTTGGCTCAACTCTCTCTTCACCACAACAGAGTGGTATCTGCGCCAGTACAAATGCCACACCTTGCAATCTGCTGTTTTTTCCTTCCTTCACTTGTCAGCAAGATCCCAAGATACCTAAACTCCTCCACATGAGACAGCATCTCACTCCCAACCTGGAAAAGCCATTCCTCCCTTTTCCAAGTGAGAACAATGAACTCAGATTTGAAGGTACTGATTCTCATCCCTGCTGCTTCACACTCAGCTGCATACTGCTCCATTGAGAGCTGAAGGTACTCACTCAATGATAACAACATGACCACATTATCTGCAAAAAGCAGCGATGAAATCCCAACACCACTGAACCAGATAACCTCTGCACATTGACCATGCTTAGATATTCTGTCCATAAAAGTTATTAACAGAATTAGTGACAAAGAGCTGCCCTGGTGGAGTTCAGCTCACACCTTTAATGAATCTGAGTTATTACAAACAATTCAGACCAAACTCTTGCTTCAGTAGTATACAGTAGCAATAGACTGAGCGCCCCATACACCTGGAGCAACCTCCACAGGGTACCATTGGGGACACAGTCAAAGCCTGTCTCCAAGTCAACAAAACACATGTGGACTGGTTGGGCTAACTCTAATGCCCCCTCTAGGACACTAGAAAAAGTATAGAGCTGGTCCACTGTTACTCTGCCAGAATGGAAACTGCAATAGCCCTTCTGAATCTTATGTTCAACTATCATCAAGACTCTCCTCTCCAGTACCACTGAGGATCTTACCTGGGAAGATGAAAAAGTGATTCCTCTGTAATTGGAACACGCACTCTTGGGCCCTTTCCTAAAAAAGGGGAACCACCACCTTGCACACTAATCAAGAGGGACTGTCCCCGATGTCCACGCAACATTGCAGAAGCATGTAAATCCAAACTTCCCTACAACATCCACAGCCTTGAGGAGCTCAGGGCAGACTTCATCCCCCCACAGAGCCATGCGGCCATGGAGCTTTTTAACTATCTTAGTGACCTCAGATCCTGTAATGGGGAAGCCCATCACAGTCCTTAGACTCAGTTTACTCTGTAGAAGATGTATTTTTAGGATGAAGCTCCTGATCCCACACCCAGGTTTTTGCAGTCCATTTGTCCTGCCAGTATCCATAGACAGCTGCCTTGATATTACTCTCTCTTCAGCTTGATGAAGCTTTGTCAGTGGTCAGAGTTGAAGATTTTTCTGACAGGTTCTTCTGTCAGATGTTCCCAGCAAACCCCCTCTACACTTTTGGGCCTACTGAGCCTGTCAGGCATCCTCTACTGGCATCTGATTTAATTAAAGTGTACTAGGATATCAATGCCCAAAAGCAGTTTTGATGTGCTGGTATGAGAATGATTTAGGTAACCTCAAAAATGTTGAAGAAACCCTTTACAGAAGTGGGATAAGTGCCATCTAATGTATGTGAAATGTTGGAAAGGAATGCGTTCTAACCTGAACCACAATGTTTTCCAACATGTACAATGGCTGAAAATAAAAAACATAAAATGTACATATAACAGTAATAACCTTCTGAACCTCCACCCATGGGATAAGAATTTGGGTCTCCTGGTTGTAATTGTTTTTCAACCTTTAAATATGTGTTTTGACAGTTATGAAAAAATGTGGTTGTGGAAGGCCAGCTTACATGCTGAATGAATATACTGAAGAGGCACCAGATGCCTCAAAGATTCTTATCATGTGTCTTTTATGTGACAAGTTGAGAGTGAGAAAGTGTCTTTAACTTACATAATTTTTTTTTTTATACAAATATACACAAAATAAAAGCTGACAATATGTTGTTTGACTTCAGGAGAACAAAGCTGCAGTTTTTCCGGGCTTTTTTAATGTTCTTCAGAAGCTGTGTAACTTAAGTTCCAACCACATTCATGGCATCTTTCCTGCATACTTTTCCAAAACTTTCATTTAAAGGACACAAGATTTGATTTATAAGTATTTGCAGGCTGTGCCATATCTTTAGTTACACATTCTGAACTTTGGGTTCTTCAACAAAGGTTCACTGGCATCCTCAATTTCTTTTCCTAAGCATCAGCTATTTGATCCTCCACAGGGTCTGTCTCTTACTGCAGCACTTACACTCAATTATTGGACTGTGAGCAATTTGTAGACAGCTTAACTGACTCTGTAGCCCTTTGGGGGAAACTGAATATTGTCAGACTTTCTTTCTCTTTTCTTTTCCCATTCTTACAACCTCACATGCAAATCAAATCAAAGTATTTTTTTCAGGGTCAGTTAGGAGTTGTCATGATAAATGTGGAGTGTTTGTTAAAGCGCTGTTGAGGGTTCATATGTCTATGCTGGATATGTAAGCCAATCTATTTGTGAACAGTTTTGAATAACTGTTTTACCGCACTCTGATTCAATGACTAACACATTCTGATTCAGAACAGGCAGTTCCCCCTTTTTTTCCCCATTTAAACACAATCTGGTAATATCTGGTTTTAGATAAACACATTTGCTGCCCATGTGTGAATCAACAGTAGCACCTGACCCATCCACACTATTTTCACTGTCTTCTAAAACTTGTTTTTAAAAACAAGCACAAATACATGTTTAAACACTAAACATGGAACAATTCTCCTCTAAAAGTAAAAATAAGCTGTGAATGTCAGGCATAAAGACGCGAGGGTACTGACACTCCAAATATTGGCTTTACACCACAGCAGTGTGGCCAGCTGAACAAAAATCCACTTGACATGTCTGCCTCCTCTGAAGTACTCGAGAGACAAGTTAAAATCACTGAAGTGGGATAACATGTCAAATAAAAGAAAATTAGGAAATTATTTCTCCAGGCTTTACCAGTGGAGATATCACCCCCGTCACTCTGTTCTTGCTTAAGAAATGGCTAGAAATTTCTATTAAGGCTCTATTTCAAACATGTCTTATGCTGTGAAGTCAATGGACATCTTTGGAAATGTCTTTAAAAGCTGACCAGGTAGTACGGACATTTTTACAGAACAAGGTAAAAGCTCAGAAAGAAAATACTAACAGTTCCTTCAGATGGAATATATCCAGTCAATAGTCAATGGTCAACTGTCTGCTTTGACTCTCAGGTTACAGGTACAGGCTACCACATAAGAGAGTCCTGTGCCTTGGGGCCTCTCTTATAAATGTGTTGAGAGGTATATTTGACCTAAGGCTAAAAGAGTTGTTTCAGATGTTTTTGATTCTTCTGCCAGATTGGACATCTGTTTCTTGCCCAACCAAGAGAAGGCCTTAACTTACAAAAATGTGTTTATTTTGGAGAGTGTTCATAATGACCTTTCCAATCTTAACAAGTTGTCAAGTATTTGAAGCAGGCAGGTAAACTGCACAGTCTTGGCCTCAGACCTGTTAAAAGGTGTGAGTGTAATGTTTAACGAAAGAAACTTGATTTTGGTCAAACTGAAAACTGAAGACAAACTGTGTTGCAATTCAGAGGTCCTGAAATTGATGGACTCTGTACAGAGAGACCACATGGGACTGTTTTCCATTTAAAAAGTGAGTGACACTGCACTGTATCCTGTCCTTACACACACACACAAAAAAAACTTGGGGTTGTTAAATGTAATTTCATGGTTTATTAAGTGTTCTGTGCTGGTCTATCAGATGTGTGATTTTGAGGAACATTTTCTTGAAGTTTGAGCCAACAATGCACAACACTGGAATGTTACTTAAATAACATAATGTCTGAACCACACTCAAAAAGCCTGAAACCCAAAACTGCTGGTATGGATTGTGAAATGTATCAAACAA
>JAOWBL010001795.1:0-14707 GCA_028564865.1 Zenarchopterus dispar
ATGGCTTAAAAGCAGAGGACAAGTTTCAGTGCATTTCCTAAGATATGTACTGACAATATATGGATTATCCTTATCCTCACAGAGGAAGTCTGCTGTTTTGTATAGAATATTCTATTTTTCCTGTATTTTTTTCAGTTCCAGGCCACATGCTTTAACTCCTCTCAGAGGTTTGGTCAGCTTAGCTCAAAACCTTTTTTGGACACTAGAGGCATGGATGATTAGGGTGTGACCATGGTAACATGGCAAAATTTGATGTAATTTTGAAGGCTTGCTGAAGAGGAGAAAATGGGTGTGGCTCAACCATACATTGTTTAATATGGTCCAAAATGGATGTGCATGATTGTAGTCTGAATCTGAACACATCTACAGTGTTATATACAGGAAAAGTTTTAGTGCCACCTGTTGGCAACAAGAAATCTGTTTTCTAATATGTTTTGTGTTGTCCGAGAGAACTCAGATTCCCTGTGCGTAATCATTCTGAACAGGTCTATATGCTCATATGTGCTTATAGTCATAGTCCTACCGTGTGGTGAAGGGAAGAAACATGCTCAAGTTTTGGATGTACTGTGCCTCTCACAGCAATCAGACATGTCAAACATTGCGATAATGTATTTAAGATGTTCATGATACTGACAGAAATATTGGCAAGCAAAAATTTTGGGGTGTAGCTGTCATGATGTTGCCATAGGACCTAATTCATATGAATTAGGTCTATATGACTTGTGAGAAAAGTGTGGGAATGTGGTAGCACCTGGGGTTGGTGGCCATAGGTTTGAGGCCCTGATAAATGTTGCTTGGGGCTTTAATTTATATAGCTTTTATCATACTTCAGTGACAAAGTGCTTCATCATAAAATAAACATAATAAAATAAATAAGGGCCAATAATGTACATAAAATGTAACACATAATATAGTTAAAACAATAAACAATCAATGCAAGAACTAGTCCTAGCAGCCTTTTTCTAGGGGAGGAGAAAGCGGGTGTGTTGTGGAGGTTCCCTTTGACCTGGGCTCTTATGTGTTTAGGAGAGAACAGGAACACGGTCAAATCTGTTACAGAACAGCTTAAGTTATTTGGCCTATTCACAGGCTCCCTATTTATGGCCATTTCTACTTCCCTTTCACTCTCATACTTGCTGTGTCCACAGATGGTTGGACACAGAGATATTCTCCAGACATCTCTGGCATTGTTCCTCTGAAGATGCTCCTCCAGTTTCCTCTGGAAACTGTCTTAAATCATTGAATCCTTGTCCTTCCCTATCCCCCTCTCAGCTTCCCCTTGTTCCAAGTCTTAAAAATCCTCCTCTTTCTGTTTAGCAGGTTATTAAATCTGATCAGTTTTCCCTTGTGTTGCATTTCACATATTTGATGTATAGTGAGAGAATGGAAGACAGAGAAGCATGGTTGAAGTCCCCGGTGATCGGTATCAGGGCTTGACGGTGTGATGTCTGGAGCTGTGATACCATAATATGCAGGAGTGTGTAGGCTGCAGCAGCATCAGTCCAGGGGGGAATAATGTGAGAGAACTACCTCAGTATTGGTAATATGGCCAAATGTTAACTGCTACTAACTCAATGTCGTTGCTGGAGAACTGCTCCTTTACCCTGATATGCCCTGGGTTACACCATCTGTCATTCACAAACATTACCATTCCCCCTCTTCTCCTCTTACCACTCTTCTTTGTCTTTCTGCCCATTTACAAAATCTGAAATCTGTCCAGTAAAACATGCAAATGAATTTGTTTAGCCAGGTATCATCTGCAGTACTCCCCCTGCAGCTGGGTAAATGTCATTATTGCAGCCATCATACTGGGGAAGAGATCTCACATAAATTAGCTAGGGAAATGCTGTAATTTGTAATAAGTCATGGAGGACATCTGTGACTGTAATCCTGTCCAAATGTGGCATGTCTGTAATTTAGAAAGTAAAAATTTCACAGCAACTTACCTCTTATTTACTTCACCGAACACTAAGGTCTCACTGATGTCTGTAATTCGATGATATACCGGCTAGAATCTTTGTTGGGGGGATCGGGGGGATCTTCTTGTTGCCTTTTCGCCTTTTCCCCAGAATAATTTCAGTAATTGCGGTACATAGTGTGATATTTACATTAAAACCTCAGCCTATATTCACCCCTTGTAGTGTTATGATCTGACATTTTTAGATAATCACATAGAAATTCAACATTAAGCTCCAAGCAAAGACTTTTGAAAATAGAAGTCCAGGTAATTGTTAATAAGTTGCAAGGTCTCAGTGTCCTACCTCGGATCAATGTTTGTAAATTATGATAAAATACAGTCGTTGCTTATCGAGCACAAATCCACAGAATTAAATACAGATGTCTGGGTGTAATTTTGGATTTACTGCTGGTCCAGGGGTGATTTTAGTTCGGTGCAAGTAGTACATAGTGACAGGCAGACTCCTTATTGTCATTGTAGCAAAACACTGTACAATGAAATTTGGTGGTCAGGAAGATAAGTATGCTTTAAAAATAGAATAAATAGATATATACTAAAATTGAAAAGTCACACAATGGTACAGACATTCAACACATTGCACCAGTTCCTTAGTCAATTTTAAAAATAAAAACTTGCATAGATGTAAACCTTACACTTCACTTTCTGTTGCATGCAGCCTTGGACCCAGGTGCAGAGGATCGGTTCGCAGAAGGTTTATTCACAGTCGTAAACCGGGTAGCGGGAGCTCTCAGGAGACACTGGTGTGGAGTACGAAGTGCAATAATCCCACACGGGGAATCTGTGGGTGGTGGCTTGAAAAGGTGTCTCATTAGAATTTACAGGCTGCAGGTGGCCGGTGCTCCCGGAGATCAGCCCACCCATCGGTGCTCTTGCTGCAGGGAGAGAGGGTTTAGGGTTAGCCACCAGTTCGCAACCATGACAACTTTCACTATTAGAAGTACATGGTTGATTTAGCAGCATTTAACATTGTGATGGCTAAAGGATAGAAACTATTTCTTAGTCAGTTTGTTTTAGTCTTAATGGATCTAAAACATCCGTCTGAAGGCAGGCATTCAAACAGTTTGTATCCAGGGTGTGATGGGTCTTTCAGGATCCTTTCAATATTCCTGAGAGAACGGGAACTGTGAAGATCTTCAGTTGCAGGGAGAGGGGACCGACTATCCACTGGGCAACTTCTATGACCCCGTGGAGCTCTTTCTTCTGTGCCACTGTGCAACTGTTGAACCATACACAGAGGCAGTAGGTCAGGAGGCCCTCTACCATGCAGTGGTAGAAGGACACCAGCAGTTTCTCAGGGATGTTGTTTTTCCCGAGAAGCCTCAGGTTGGGATTGGTCTCTGGTGACTATAGCTAGGTGCAAAGACTAATGTGAGTGTCTGTGGATGAAAAATACCACTTTGCTAATGTTATATTGCTATTAATTACCCTCTAGGGATAAAGTATTTTGAGTTGAATTGGACTGAAATGAATTATGCTTGCATTTCAAATAAGTGTGCTTCTGTTGTTTGTTGTTATGAGAAATTGGGGTTTCAGCTTATTCCCATTTGGCCTGCTTTTGGGTTTTTGTCACAATCTGCCGCCGTGACTGAGAGTTTTGTTCAACATAATGGCTGCCAGTGTTGGTTGTGATTAGTGATGTCCACTTAATGCTGATGAAGGTGAATCACCAGTGGCCCTTCAGTGCATTGGGGTGCGGGATTTAATGGATTTATTCCCCACAAGGAACACGGTCAAATCTGTTACAGAACAGCATAAGTTATTTGGCCTATTCACAGGCTCCCTATTTATGGCCATTTCTACTTCCCTTTCACTCTCATACTTGCTGTGTCCACAGATGGTTGGACACAGAGATATTCTCCAGACATCTCTGGCATTGTTCCTCTGAAGATGCTCCTCCAGTTTCCTCTGGAAACTGTCTTAAATCATTGAATCCTTGTCCTTCCCTATCCCCCTCTCAGCTTCCCCTTGTTCCAAGTCTTAAAAATCCTCCTCTTTCTGTTTAGCAGGTTATTAAATCTGATCAGTTTTCCCTTGTGTTGCATTTCACATATTTGATGTATAGTGAGAGAATGGAAGACAGAGAAGCATGGTTGAAGTCCCCGGTGATCGGTATCAGGGCTTGACGGTGTGATGTCTGGAGCTGTGATACCATAATATGCAGGAGTGTGTAGGCTGCAGCAGCATCAGTCCAGGGGGGAATAATGTGAGAGAACTACCTCAGTATTGGTAATATGGCCAAATGTTAACTGCTACTAACTCAATGTCGTTGCTGGAGAACTGCTCCTTTACCCTGATATGCCCTGGGTTACACCATCTGTCATTCACAAACATTACCATTCCCCCTCTTCTCCTCTTACCACTCTTCTTTGTCTTTCTGCCCATTTACAAAATCTGAAATCTGTCCAGTAAAACATGCAAATGAATTTGTTTAGCCAGGTATCATCTGCAGTACTCCCCCTGCAGCTGGGTAAATGTCATTATTGCAGCCATCATACTGGGGAAGAGATCTCACATAAATTAGCTAGGGAAATGCTGTAATTTGTAATAAGTCATGGAGGACATCTGTGACTGTAATCCTGTCCAAATGTGGCATGTCTGTAATTTAGAAAGTAAAAATTTCACAGCAACTTACCTCTTATTTACTTCACCGAACACTAAGGTCTCACTGATGTCTGTAATTCGATGATATACCGGCTAGAATCTTTGTTGGGGGGATCGGGGGGATCTTCTTGTTGCCTTTTCGCCTTTTCCCCAGAATAATTTCAGTAATTGCGGTACATAGTGTGATATTTACATTAAAACCTCAGCCTATATTCACCCCTTGTAGTGTTATGATCTGACATTTTTAGATAATCACATAGAAATTCAACATTAAGCTCCAAGCAAAGACTTTTGAAAATAGAAGTCCAGGTAATTGTTAATAAGTTGCAAGGTCTCAGTGTCCTACCTCGGATCAATGTTTGTAAATTATGATAAAATACAGTCGTTGCTTATCGAGCACAAATCCACAGAATTAAATACAGATGTCTGGGTGTAATTTTGGATTTACTGCTGGTCCAGGGGTGATTTTAGTTCGGTGCAAGTAGTACATAGTGACAGGCAGACTCCTTATTGTCATTGTAGCAAAACACTGTACAATGAAATTTGGTGGTCAGGAAGATAAGTATGCTTTAAAAATAGAATAAATAGATATATACTAAAATTGAAAAGTCACACAATGGTACAGACATTCAACACATTGCACCAGTTCCTTAGTCAATTTTAAAAATAAAAACTTGCATAGATGTAAACCTTACACTTCACTTTCTGTTGCATGCAGCCTTGGACCCAGGTGCAGAGGATCGGTTCGCAGAAGGTTTATTCACAGTCGTAAACCGGGTAGCGGGAGCTCTCAGGAGACACTGGTGTGGAGTACGAAGTGCAATAATCCCACACGGGGAATCTGTGGGTGGTGGCTTGAAAAGGTGTCTCATTAGAATTTACAGGCTGCAGGTGGCCGGTGCTCCCGGAGATCAGCCCACCCATCGGTGCTCTTGCTGCAGGGAGAGAGGGTTTAGGGTTAGCCACCAGTTCGCAACCATGACAACTTTCACTATTAGAAGTACATGGTTGATTTAGCAGCATTTAACATTGTGATGGCTAAAGGATAGAAACTATTTCTTAGTCAGTTTGTTTTAGTCTTAATGGATCTAAAACATCCGTCTGAAGGCAGGCATTCAAACAGTTTGTATCCAGGGTGTGATGGGTCTTTCAGGATCCTTTCAATATTCCTGAGAGAACGGGAACTGTGAAGATCTTCAGTTGCAGGGAGAGGGGACCGACTATCCACTGGGCAACTTCTATGACCCCGTGGAGCTCTTTCTTCTGTGCCACTGTGCAACTGTTGAACCATACACAGAGGCAGTAGGTCAGGAGGCCCTCTACCATGCAGTGGTAGAAGGACACCAGCAGTTTCTCAGGGATGTTGTTTTTCCCGAGAAGCCTCAGGTTGGGATTGGTCTCTGGTGACTATAGCTAGGTGCAAAGACTAATGTGAGTGTCTGTGGATGAAAAATACCACTTTGCTAATGTTATATTGCTATTAATTACCCTCTAGGGATAAAGTATTTTGAGTTGAATTGGACTGAAATGAATTATGCTTGCATTTCAAATAAGTGTGCTTCTGTTGTTTGTTGTTATGAGAAATTGGGGTTTCAGCTTATTCCCATTTGGCCTGCTTTTGGGTTTTTGTCACAATCTGCCGCCGTGACTGAGAGTTTTGTTCAACATAATGGCTGCCAGTGTTGGTTGTGATTAGTGATGTCCACTTAATGCTGATGAAGGTGAATCACCAGTGGCCCTTCAGTGCATTGGGGTGCGGGATTTAATGGATTTATTCCCCACAAGTTCACCACACCATATTAGTTAGCCTAAAAATGTTGCACAAATCCAAGAAGTCTCTGCATGAAATCTGGTTTGGATAAGTTATCACGGAGATTTCAGCAACAGTTATTCATCATCTCCTGTGTCTGTTACCTTATTATCATCATGCAACATTAGGGTGCATCAACATTTTACAAACTGTCATTTTACACACTGTCACAAAGCTACTGTTGCAGTTACTTTTATATGCATGAAAGGAGGAGTTTAGATTTTATTGTCAGTTTAAGATTGCTAAACTGATATTGTGAAGTAAGTAATTTGTAATTAAATGAATTATGGTAATCATTTTAATGGTGACAATATGATACACTTCTTGCAGTTTTGGAAATGCAAGTGAAGAAACCATCAATGGCAGAAGTTCTAGAGAAGGAAGAGGAGACTGGAAAAGAGAGGGATGAAGTGGAGGCTACTGAGGATGAAGAGGAATATGTTGAGGAAGAAGAAGAGGGACAAGAGTATGAGGTGAGAGAAGAAAAGTATGAAGAGGAGACTGGAAAAGAGAGGGATGAAGTGGAGGCTACTGAGGATGAAGAGGAATATGTTGAGGAAGAAGAAGAGGGACAAGAGTATGAGGTGAGAGAAGAAAAGTATGAAGAGGAGGAGGAGGAAGAATATGAAGAGGAAGAGTATGAAGGTGAAGAGGATGAAGAAGTAGGATACAAAGATGAGGAAGGAGTTAAGGATAATGAAGAGGCCATTGGTGTTGGATTTGAAGACATAGATGAAGAAATGGTGAAGGAGGAGGCAGAAGGAAATGGAGAGGAAGAAGAAAGAAGCAAAAACAAAGAGACAGGAGTAGATAAAGAGGAGGATGGTGAAGAAGAGTCAGAGACAAGCGGAGGTGGAGTAGAGGTGGAAGGAGGACTGAAGGAGGAGAAAAAAGAGGAAGAAAAGGAAAAGAAGTATGGTGAGAAAGTGGAAGATGTGACAGAAAAGGATGAGCTGAATGAAGAAACTGAAGCAGCTACCATTGATGAAAAGGATGAAGTAACAGCAGTTGTGGAAGAAAAGGAGAACACAGCAGCAAAAGCAAAGCTGCATGAAGACCAAGACGAGGAGGGTGAAAAAGAACTCAAATCATCTTCGGCAAAAGCTGAAATTGGTCATGAAGATGTATTGAAAGAGGAAGCAGCAGCAGAATTATTCAACTATGAGGATAACAGTGACTATGAAAAAAATGGACAAACTCTTCCAAGTGATGAAGACTTTGAAGAAGAATCAGCTGAAGAACCTGGAGCTGATGAGAATGACGTTTCTTCTGACCAGAGCTCCATCTCTGAGGATGAAGAGTTGGTTCTATCTTCTGGGTCTGAAACTGATACACTTGATAAGAATATTTTAACTCTATCTCAAGATGGTGATGCTGATGAAAATAATGATGATGAACATTATGAAGATAAAAGCAGTGACACTACATTTGCTGTTGCCTCAGATGGCAGTGAATCTTCATCTATTTTAAGTGAGGAAGAGAAAGAAGATGATGATAGAGATGGAGATGGCAGGTTAGCTGAAACATTAGACAGTGATTATATCATTGCAGAAGACTCTGATGATGTTTTGGGTTCTGATCTTCCTCCTAATGCAGTTGCTAGTGAGGATGAAGAAAATTATCATAAACTTGCCCAAAAAGAAGATCTTTTGCCTCTTTTTGCTGTTGAAGACAGTGAAGAATATCTTGAGGTGAAAGCTGCTGATAGTAATTTGGAGGATGATGATCTATACCAGTTAGAAGAAAAACTGTCAATAGAGTCTTTTGAACACTTTGCAAACAGTGAACATGGACAGGAAGACTTCAGAGATGATGACTTAAATGAAAGCATCCCCATCACCTTCAAAAATGATGAAATCAAAGACTATCATGACAAGTCTTTTGATCTCTCAGAAGAGGACCTCCATGAGGATGCTCTTAAGGAAGAGGCAGAGAAGGAAGCTGACATTACTTCCTTTGAAAGCTCAAAGAGTGGAGAATTAAGTGATGATGAGAAAGATGACATTGCTCTACGACCTGATGAAAGGTCTGATGGGGAGACAGTCTTCAGGGATGATTTCTCATTGGAAGCAATTGTTGAAGATGAGATGGATCATGAAGATGTTGGTGAAAAATTATTGGAGTTCACCTTTGGTAAAGAAGAGGAAGCTGAAATCACAGAATCACTGGACACTGATGAAGATAAATATGAGCTTAAAGATGAGGTAACAGAATCCTCAACTGACGAAGATGATGGTGATGTTGAAGATGATCAAGATGGAGTTGATGACATCCTGTTGACAGGTATTGTTCCGCATAACATACACATATATGGGACATGCAATATATTTTTGTTCACCTTGTAAAGGAAAAAATGATAATCCTTGCTTTTTTTTTTGTTTTTTTGTCCTCTTGTCATCATCATTTTGTCATAGAGACGCAGGTTAGATGTTGAAAAGACCTGTTAATTTGCATTACAAATACGTTTATTCTAAGGCATAGATTGTGCTTATTTTTTTTTAAAAAATCAGTGACTTTTGTCGCAAAAAATGTTTCAAAAAATTAAACCTTTCACAAATTTCCTCTAGATCTTGTAAGCTAACACCATATCTTATTTCACAAAGTAACTACAAGATTTACATTTTTATGCAGACATAGCCTAAAAATAAAAAAGTGTATGCTTTTCATCTTACATTGCATATCAATGATTGCTTAAATCAATCAGTGTTTTTTTTAAAACAGAACAAAAAAAATGTGTTAATAGGAGTTATGTTAAGATTTAGTGATGGTTTAATAAAGTTTTCAGACTGATGGAATAATCAAGTTCACCATTACAACAGTAACTGAAAATCCACTCAGAGTAGTCATTGACCATTCTGACTCTGCGCACACACACACAAGAAAAAAACAACAAGCAAACAAAGACAGACAGAACTAATCTCCATCACCATAATCTGACAACATCCCCGAATCTGAGTATGGAAAATGCAAATGAAAAATAATAAAAATACTGATTCTTTGACTTTTTTTTCTTTGCAGACAGTATGTCCATACCCAGTGTTTTTCATTGACAACCTTATTGACAGCATTTCATGACTGCAACATATTTTTTTAAAAGGCTGATTTAGCACTAGTATAGAGGTGAAAGAGGATAACAATGGTTTTAAATCAAACAAGGTTTTTCCTGCTGAAAATTGTTATTCAAAAATGATTTATTAATCCCTGAAGGGAAATGATTTAATTAATGAAGGATTGTTAAAATGATGATAAATGATGGTGTAATAATGATTTGTCCAAAAAAGTATCCATGAAACAGCTTTTGAAAAGTAAAGATATTTGAAGGATCTCTTCTTGATCAACAAAGGCATGGGGGGAATCATGAAATCATTTTTAAAAATGTTTTTCAAAGGAGATTTTGATGGATTTGCATTATGGCCCCTGTAGAAATCATAACTTCATTAAGCATCTCACAGAATCCAGAGGACTTCACTGCATAAAGGGCAACCTGATTTCACAAGTGAGCAAGGGATTAACTCACAAACCATTCAACAAAAGTTCAAATTCATTTACTTTTTCATGGACGTACGCCAAGAGCCAGCTGAGGCAGAACCACAGGGATTTCAAGCATGACAATACAGAAATACATTTACTAGTACCAAGTAAAACTTATGTTTTCTTTTTCCAGTTGGGGTATTCATATCTTTTGGCTTGGTGGCATCTGGGATGGACCAGTAGACAGTAGAAAAGTGTATTTTGCACAAACTATATTCCAGATTTGTAATACTGATTTTCTAAAGTTTAGAAAAAACTAAATTTCATGAAAACTGCAACACCACAGCATCTACAGACTTTCTATATATGTAAGGCAGCAAGAGGGCAAGGGTAGGTTAGAAACCTCATAAACATTAAATATTGTTTGTGTAACTATTATTTGTATCTTACTTCAGTTGGTGAGATACATTTGGTGGCAATGCTTCCACATATCTGCAAATTACCCACAGCATGTATTCTAAAATATATCTATAGAATAAAAGAAATGTATATTTTCTTTTCAACGCTATGCTGACAGGAAGCTTGATTCTCCTTCTCCTCCCCTATAATTTCCAGAGAAAATCAGAATGCTGAATCAACAGTCCACAGCATGGTTTTCCACTTGAGTTTTTTTTTTTAATTATTATTATTGCATTTTATCAGATTGCTTCAATGTTTTTCTTTATTCACAGCATAACAATGCAACAAGTTGTTCACACTGCATAAACACATTACAATGTGAAGAAAAGTGTACTTTCTTTGAATGTTGTGAATTTAAAGCTACCACAGCAGCAGAGTTGCCTGGGCCGGAGGACACCGTAACGACAGAGGGGAACAACACCGGGAGTGGAGATGAGCCGATACAAAGTGACGATGAGCAAAAGGATGAAGCTGGTGGGTAGCACGCAATCATTGTGGCTAACTTTTACATTCTAGTTAGTAAGTCAGTCATTCTCTTGCCCTAATGTTGAAATGAATATGGTCCGACACTTTCTCTGAAACTTCTGAAAACAAATGAGTTGTTGATTTGTTTTGTATTAAATGCTAAATTAAATGAAAATATACTGCACAACACAATATGCAATTTTAATAGCTTCCACAAAGCTATACCTATATATAGTTGTGTGTGTGTGTGTGTGTGTGTGTGTGTTTGTGTGTGTGTGTGTGTGTGTATGCATGTCCTTAACAAACACAGCTGGTTTATGATCAACATGTCCCATTACAAAAACATATCTCCTGTCTGTATCTGTTTGAAATGAACAAACAGCACAAAAAGTAAAGACATTTGTGTTGGCTGGATGATTTCTTTGTTGTAACGATTTTTCCTGGCAATAAATCCTACACAACTATAAAGCCTGTTTACTTCCCTTTTAAATGGTACAACATTTGTAAACAACACGTGTTTGTGGGATGAGTATGTGGGTTGTGGCCATGGAAGATTTGTCAAGAAGCATTGTTACAGCAAAGAGATAATCTACCAAACACAAATTTCCATACTTTTCGTGCTTTGTTTGTATTTGTTCATTTCACAGTTTTAAAAAGATGCTTTTTAGTTATATGTTCAGGTCAATGAAGGATCATAAACACCAAACCAAAAAGATAAGATGCAAAACCAGGTTAATAATATTCCTACTTTCAATGTTAATGGACTAAAAGTCCCACCAAAAGGTGGCTTGATGATCAGCAACGGGTGTGTGCGAACGGTATGTCAAACTCAGGTCTTTGGAAGGAATTTATGTAGCAAATTATAATCAGATTTTTCATTACTCCCAAATTAAATCAAATTCCAAAGGGGATATGAAGTTATGGGAATTGCAAGAGAAAATGTGGGGAACTCATAGCAAACCATTTTCACATTTTCTGGGATTGTCCTAGAATTCAACCTTACTAGACTGAACTGGAGAAAAACTGATTAAGCATGATTTCTGTTATCATTTACCTTGGAAATATGCCACCCACACTCAATTCTAGAGACAAGATCAGTATAATGCTGGAAGTCAATTAAAAAGCTATAAAAAGAAAACAGGAAAGCAAAAAACCCTCAACAAAGAAGGAATGGGTTGGAATTGTTAAGGAAATATACAATATGGAAAAACTAACTTTCTCCTTGAACTTTAATTTGGACAAATTTACTAAATATTGGCTAAAAAGGACAACTCTCCTAGAAGATGAGACAGCCCAATCCGACAACGCTTCATTCTTCTCTTGAAAAATACAGATATACCTGGATACCTATGTGTATCATTATTAACGTGTAAATATGCACACCAGGGATGAGTGCAGGTGTTTATAAAAATAGTGGAGACATAGTTATGGCAGCAAATGTGTGTGCATCAGCGATACTAATGTATAGCTGTCTGTGTGCAACAACAGTCTGTACATATCCATGTGTTTGTCGACTCGAGGGTGGATGTATGTTCTCAAATACTGTATGTAATACTGTAATGTAAAAGCAAAAGCATGAAACTCTTTATGAATGTTGAAATACAGCAGCCAGCTCTAGCAGACAGATACATATCATACTGCACATATGTGGGCATGATCTGACCCACCATGAGAATGTATCTGAATCAAAGCTGCAAGCAGCATTGGTCTGGTATTTGCACTTATTGCCACCGCCTCCAGGTGCCACCACCTTCTTGCACCATTCTGTAAAGTCGCCTGTGTTGCATTAAATAACTCATATACTAATGGCATGACGACCATGTAACATACACTTTCAGATATTTCTGTGAGACATTATCAACTAAAGAACACCCTCACAATATCCAACATTCCTCTAATCCTTCTAAGGGGCAAAGCCCAGCCAAACATGAAGCTACTTTCTTTAAACTACCTAAATCCATGTAAGAACTAGAGCACACTAAACTGCTATGGTGAATCATCAAAATTTGGTGCAATGACAGAACCACCACGTTCAATGCACAAACATTATTTTTCATGACAATACATCATCAAGGTGTGAATCATCACCCCGTCTTTTGTTGTGCCAAAAGGAGAAAATATGTTGGAGCAGCAAATCACTGCCCATTGTCAATTAGCCACGATGTCACAGCCACACCCTTAAACATCCACTTTCCATTATTTTTCTGAGACGTCATCATTTTCTTAAATATTTTCTCAAAAAGTTTGAGAAGTCTCTAAACTTTCAGAAAGGTAGGGCACATGCCGACATTAAGCTGGTTGCTTTTACCACAAAGTGGAGTTATGAGCATGGTCAGTAATGAACATATGGATCTCTTTCAGGGGAACTCTGAGAACTCTGAAAATCTGAGGTCTCTAGGACAATACAAAATGGAATACAAAGCTGTCGCCAACAGGTGGTGCTACAACTTGTCCTGAATATTACACTGCAGACATGTTCAGAGTTGGACTGCAGACATATCCACCAAATTTCGGCCAGATTAAACACTGTATGGCTGAGTTACAGCCAAGGCCCAAAGCCAGGCCATGAAAATGTTGTCTCCACCCCTGATTTTTTTTCTAATGACTGTAAACAGCAAATGCTTGAATAGTGGTTAAAAAAAATATTAAAAATTAAGTGTTCATTGAAAATTCTAAAAAAAAAATCAGTTATTCTGACATATTTCTACAACATTTGGTGAAACTGACTGAAACATAAGTTCTCTTAAAAAATATACGTTTAGTGTCCAAACTTTAAAAATATAAATATATGTGTACTAAATGAGCGATCTGAATGAAACTGAATGAAGCTTTTAGATGTTCTTTTGTCACTGTAATTTTGTTTTTTGTCTGTTTGTTAAGAAATGTAAATTCTGTTAAAAATACATTTTAAAAAAGAGAACAAATCCTCCCTCTTGGTTTCAACATTAGGTATCAGCCATCCTGCTACCCCTGAAGAGGAAGAAAAAGACGACGAAGAAACTGAAGAGCTAGTGACTGAACCCTTGAAATTTGCAGATGAATCTGACAATAAGACAGAGGAGCTTTATGAAGCTGACGAAGAGGAAGAGGCAACACTACATGTGACTGAACCTGTGCCTGAAGCAGCAGAGGAAGTCCTAAAGATTGAGCCCACAGGTCGTAACACCGGAAGATTACATGAGTACTGATATATTTGTTTTTTGTGTAATTACAACAGGGTGTTTTATGTTTTCAGTGTGTTCCTGTGCGCCTTCTGCAGAGACCAAAGAGTCTACAGCCAGGACAAAAAATACTAAAGGTTTGTTTTAGTCTACATACATATACATATAAACAGTATATAGTAACATTTTTGTGGGGCATTATGACGAGTATCCACATACTAGTAGTGTGGGCCAGTAATACTGTACACGAATGTTTTCTTGTTCCATCATCAGTTACACTGCAGGTTTGTCATTTAGTGATCATATTTCATCTGGGTTTATGTTGTTATGTCATGGATCTAAGTCAGAGTCAGTTCTCAGCCTTTATATCTCCCAGCTTCACAACATGCTGAATTTTCTGTCCCCCTGTTATATGTTTATGGACTGTTTACCTGCTATGTTTTGGCCAAACCATGTTGATTCTGCAGGAAGTTTTGTCAGCTCATTGAAAAAGGAAATATGTTTTGTTTATTTCTTAATCAGTTTTCAACTCCCAATACTTCATGATTAACATACTATATGATCACAATATTTTTAATACCAACTTATGAACTTTGTTTTTATGTTGTATCTATAGACTGTACCCTGCAATCTGTTATTCATTAGAAGAAGCTTTGTTTCCATACATCACTTTGTTTTTTAACTTATTTTATTTGTGTGTGTGTGTGTGTGTGTGTGTGTGTGTGTGTGTGTGTGTGTGTGTGTGTGTGTGTGTGTGTGTGT
>JAOWBL010001797.1:0-14705 GCA_028564865.1 Zenarchopterus dispar
TATATATATATATATATATATATATATATATAAAAAAAACCTTTTCTGCAGTGATTGATCTGTTGCAGCAGTTACAATGGAGGAACCCGGTTGGAATGAGTGATTCAGAAAAAAACGATTTGCTTCATGTTTTGTTATAAGAACCAATTCACTGGTATGTTTGATAGAGCACATTGAGTATCACTGTGTTTAAAAAAAGGGATGTTTTTTAACAACTATATTACAAGCATGTAAAAAGGATTTCCAAATAGTATACATAGAGAAAGCTTTCACAGAAGAATCCGGCGAAGACAAAGTAGCCGTTGTGGTCGAGAAGATATCGTAGAAGTCTGATGGTGAAGTTTTGAACAAAGTGGATAATAAAATCAGCTGGTAAACCGAACCCATGTTTGAATAAAATCCTCTGATGAGTGGCCTTTCAAAATATCACAATTTGAAGACGTGTCCACAGTGACGCCTGTGGTACTGCACAATTGTAATCTCCACTGAAAGCACAGAAATTCCTTTGTTCCACAAACGCTGTTAAGTCTCCATTAAACTGCCTGACAACATACATAAAAACAGAAGAATAATGTCATTGGTTTGAATGTTTTTATCCATTAAATTAGTTTAAATCTTTTATGTTTAAATGGAAGGAATTGCTTCAGTTTTGCATGTGTGGTGTCTTTAACATAAGGTGTTTCCCAAGCCATGTGTCCCTGGTGGACGAGTTCATCTCTTACAGGGCAAAAGAGCGGGGTTTAAATTCACCAAAGGCCGGGTTCTGCTTGCTAAAAAGTTGCGCATGTGGTGTTTTTGCAACTGCTCATCGAGGATGTCAACTGCTCTCGGTCTGCTTGGAGGATGATTAGATCACCTTTATTTCATTTTATTCTCTTTTTCTTCTGAGTGTAGTTGTAAGAGGTTCCACTTTTGAACGATTTCGGTTGCCATATGTCGGTAAAAAGAAGACTTACAAGCACAGCCTTGCCCTTTCTGACCTCTAGGGGTGAGTTTCCACCCGGGGAACAAGCAGCAGACGGGCTCTCCACCAGTTGCGTGACCTGCTGCTGACCTCAAATTCAGCCAGGAACGAAACACGCCTGCAGGGATCAAAAGAGAATCGATATTCTTGCAGTGAGCCCTTCTTCCCACATGGCATTCCTGTGTCCTGTCAAAAGAAACGTTTAAGGAACCTGGCAATACACCAAACAAAAGTTAGATGACAGGACTGAAACCTCACTTCCATTTAAGGGGTAACAAGATATACTGTCAGACCCGATTAGCTTCAGAGTGTTTGAGGTTTTCATTACTTCGGATGGAGCAATGATCTCTTCCCAGTGTGCTACGTACCATACAGGTGTGAGAGGGGCATAAATCTCTTTGAGCTATTCCTTTACATCCTCAGTGTTCAGTAAATGAAAGATCTAAAAAAAAAAAAAAAAGATGTCATCCACATGGACTAAATCATTCACAGTACAAAGCGGTTTATAGTCGACAGATTCTGTCATATATTACATTCAAACCTGATATAAAACCCTTATTTTGGACATCACTGATTTTTTTACACTTTAGACAGCCAGAAAATTTTGGCAGGATTTGGCTTTGTGCGCAGGAACACAAGCTGTTTGAACTCCTGTTAGAAGGGAATCCACTTTCGAAGCTCTCATGAAACGAAAATATTTGTGTTTGAGGGGTCAGACTCACAGCATTGCATGAGATGTCATCACACCTCAAGGGTGCAGGGCTCCACGTGAGAAGCCAAACACATGGTCACAGGCGGTAATGAAAACTTTAATCTGAGATATACACATCACACGCATCATTCAATGGCCTGCAGCTTTCTGATCCCTGAAGACGTTGCATGGTCCTACTGCTGATTTGTGCACCTCTACTCCACAGCTGAGATGCCAAGAAAAAATTCAAAACAGCCTCATGACAATGAGTCCGTGGTGCAGATGTTTCTCAGCTGTAAGGCGGGGATTTTATCTGTCAGGTAAACTTATATATAAATGTGTGCATAATCAGGCGCGTGCTTTTATCAACCACAGCTGCAATGCACTTTCGGTGACCTAAGAGAGCACAGTTACTTTTATTTATAAAGATATTATGACTTGTTGTGTTGTTAACTGTACTAACAAACCACCACGAAGGGCTTTGGGTTAGTGGCTAAACCAGAGCAGTCAGCTGCTGTCATCTTTGCCCCGGCCGAAGTCTGATACTCGATGTCAGCCGGGTGATTGAGCTGTAGGCCTGAAATTCAGCAAGTACCCTAAAATATCCCCGGCTCAGAGTTTTATTCTCAATCCAGAAACTTCAAAGCGGTTCTTCTGGCCTCAACTGCAGATTACTGCATGTCCATGCAGGGATGCACAAAGACAGCAAAAATATAAAAATAAGTCAAAGTCTCTTGCAAAGAGAGGATTATGTCCAAAGTTCAAGCCATTCTGGCTACAGAGCTGCTCAAACGGCTGAAAGTATGATTTATCCCACTGGACCTTCAAGATTAGAGTTAATAAGTTAACAAGAACAACAATCTAAAGACACATTCTTCATAAAGAGCTACATAACATTTAATGTTCGTCAACATAAATTAAAGCTGACTGAGAATCTGCTCTGCCTAATTCTGTAATGCAGTCAGGATCCTACGGGACCCACGGACCTGCATGTATAACAAGTTTCTCTGCTCTGATAAATGGATCCTCATCAGCCTGTCGTCAAGGTCTGCACAAATCTGTAATGACCCTTTAATTGGAGCAATGTGTGTTACAGCAGAGAAACATCTAAAACACATCCGGGGCCGCGGATCCTGACCTGGGCTCAAGAACACTTGTGATGTGAACAATTTCACTAGATTCAAAAGTTTCAAATTATGATTTAAGGCTATCTGAAAGTTTAGAGTGTCCTGATGCACAGGTACGGGCCTAAATGGGTGTCTTGTCTGGGTCCCACTTGGGTCAACCGCCTAAGTGAACACAAGTGGGCAACTGACCTATCAGTAAGTAACTTTGTGGGTGGTGCTTGGTAGCTCTAAAATCTGAAGTGAACTCACAGCGTTAGCGGTGATTAATGTTTGGTTACTGGAGTGCTAACTATTCTGAGACAAAAGATGTGTTGCTATGACGATTGCAATGAAATAACTTTAGGCAATGTTAGCAGAGTTAGACTCATCATAGCTTTGATTTACTTTTTAAAAAATATGGACATCCTGTTTGATCGTCTGGATACGTTGGCAGATTGGTTAGTTTTGTTTGGATTTAGGAAATGGAACAACATAAATTCAGTTTTCTGTCCTCTCGAGTTACCTGGCATCAGTATTACAAGCCCCCCAGACACATCCTTTTACCATTTTTTATTGGGATAAACACCAGTTGAGAACTCAGGACCTTCCTGTGAAAGTTACAGATGTCTCAGTTCTGGTCCCTGTGCAGCTGATACTCAACAGCCATGGCCTCGTCTGCATTCGAGGAATGTGTCTTACCGATGGGTCAACACACATGAATGTGGAACCAGTGGACGATCCCAGATGGGCCCCACACACGCAAATGTTGGATGTGCAGCAGTGGTGCTACACCGTAAGCTTGTAAAGAGATATGAGCAGACGATTGTGTTGCCCACTCTGTGATCAAACACAAGCTCAAACCTGGACAGATTCCAAGTGTGGTAATAATAAATGACAAAATAACCTTACTGAATTTTACAATCTGTGTTTTGTTTTGTGGCAGTTCTGCCCCTTGCTTGGCGGGGTTAACCAACGTGATGTTACTGTGTTCAGTGAGAAGCTAGACAGAGAAGTACACATGAGATTAGAAAAGACAAAAAACAAAGAAAAAAGACTATAATAGGCCCCTTTTGGGGAAGGAAACAGCTTGGCCGTACAACTGCTCTCTCATAAACGTGTTTTCACTGCTGGATTTTAAGCGTGCATGTTCTTTGGATGCTTCTGGACACATCAATTTAATGCCACAAGATCTGTTTCCGAGCCATTGATTTTTTTACCAGTGAGTCTGAATGTTTTCTGTTTTTACCACAGCGCCGGTGAATTTCCAGTCCCATTTGTGTTTTCCCAACATCTCATTGCCAGACCTACAACATACTCCTCCAGCTTTGCCAGGCATTGTCTTGTACCTGATATACTTTTCCATAGACGACGGCAACTTTGTTGCAAAAACCTTGTTCAGGTTCGTATCATCATGCTCCAATGAATATTTGTTGATGAGGAAAATTAATTTTATATGATTTATAAAAGGGTCCAACAACTTGAACCTGCGATTAGTCAAAACTGTTTTAAACTGTAACACAGCTGCAAAGTAGTCAGCATCTTTCATTCAGTTTCCTTTTTTTTAATGGTCAGGTCCAGAAGTATTACAATTACAGAGTATTGCAACCTATTACAGGTCTGAAATGCAAAATTGGATGTATGTTTACAAATAAAATGAAATTAATGAGACATGAAGTACCTTGAACAGTACTGTGCCAACAACAGACTCTACCAAACTAAAAAAAAAACCAAAATCTCATCAGTAACTTGTTCTGTTAGATTATACTTTCCACAGGTGAACTAGTAACACGTAACAGTGTCAGAGTTGTGTTTAAAAGGATCCAAGCAAAGACTGTTGGTGTTTAACCATGTAACAGAGTCATTGATCAGTTTAAAAGATAAAATTGTCCAGTTGCAAAGAATTGAGTTATTTCATCCACATCAGATGTTATATTTTGATAGAAATTACAATAGTAAAATAATGTTAACCAATACGCTTCCTAACCACATTTAAGTGTCCTCAGATTCTACTTTTGTTTATATTTCTATATAAACAAATATAGATATATAGATATAAAAAAGAAAAAAATTGATTTTGCACTTGTGTTTGTTGCATAAAGGCTCAAAAGACTTGACGAACTCCAGGCATAAAATCTATTTTCTTTTCCCAGCTTTTTTTTCATTGGAAAAGGGGTTTATAATCTCAAAAGCGGTTCTTTTTGTTCTGTCCCGATCAGCCATTTATCAGCACCGTTTGGCTTACGCTTTCATCCAAACAGCTTCAGACTTTTCTTAAGTCACAGCCATTAAATTCCTACAGTCTATCCAGCTGTGGTCCACTCCAAAACTACACTTCTGTCCTGTCAGTGTCCTCCTCTACTTGTAAGAGTTATTTTATACTTTTATACTCACTCAACATGGCCTTCAGAGAAACTCACACTTCTCAGTTCAAAAACAACTCTTATTAATCACACAATGATTTAAATAATACAAACACATCTGTTTGGATGGATCTTTTATTTAATGCACTTGTTAAACAAATAAAAAAATGCCCGTATGTAGCTGAGATCTGATCTATTGCCCTTGTCTACTGAAGAGTCAGATCTGTCGTCCACTCATAAGTCTAATTCTGATTAAACTTTTACCATTTCAGCAAATTACCCTTAATGTGCAGCTAAATTATAAAAATGTACCATGAAGTAGATTTATGAAGCGATATATGTCCTGTGGAATATTATTTACTCACTAAAATAAACATCACAGGTATAATGTGTGCAACTATCACAGGTATTAAAACCACAGACATGTGAAGGGCAGAACACTGATTGTGTCGTTACGGTTGAGAGCATGTGAGACAGAAGAACAGGATTAACACCTTGTGACATCACCCACAAGTTTTTACAAGTGCAGAGTTGGATTTCAGAGGGTGGCTTGGTGGGAGGACGGCCAGTGAGCTATAGTTCACCGTTGAGCTCAGATTGCAGCGTTGGTCGTTGCTGCTGCCTGCTACATTTGTCATAAATGTGGAATCTACCCAGGAAGATAGCAAAACTGATTTTTGTACCAGGTTGTAAATATGTTTATTTTGGCTGCAAAGTTGGACCATTTAACATGGGAACCATTTGAGATTGACTGACTTTGAAGCCACCCCCCTGGTGGTCAGTCAAGGAACTGCGCCTGTCTTCACTAGCTGGTGTGGTTGAGATTAGCCAGCTGGATGTTTGCCCTTTGGGCAGCAAGTGAACAATTCATTCCTTAAACAGATGTGTTTGATGCCAGAAAAAACGGTCACAATCTTGAGTGTCTAAGGACTGATTTATGATGACTACAGGACTGGATCAGAGCATCTCCAGAAGTAAAGCAAGGAAGGCCTGCTTGTAGGCTGAAGGTGGGGTCAAGAGCACTCAGACTAACTCTTTATATCAAAGAGGAGAACAATCAGGCTGGCTGGCTGGCCAGGCGATTAAGGATGCATGGCTCTTTCAGTGTTGAAGAGACGGCAGCAGGAAACAAGCTGCCGGAGGCAGAGTGCAGCTCAGAAAAGGGTGCTTCAAAGAAACCTTGAATCCTAGCATTTATATGGATATTTCTTTGGCACTAACCGCCTTCCTAAAGATTTCTGAAAACCACAAACATGCCCTTTAAAGGCACTCATATTCCCCAACGGCAGGGGACTCTTTCAGCAGGATAATACACCCTACTAGAAACTGTTTATGAATGGCTCAAGGAACATAATGTTTTAAAAGTGTTTTTAATATGACTCCAAATTTGGCAAATCTGATTAAGCATTTTACTGAAATGTGATCCCACGCCCCACCTCACCATTTGGAGGACTTTACGGCTCTGCTGCATGATATCACAGCACACCCTCAAAGGTCTTGTGGAGTGTGACAGCACTCCGGGGACTCGAGTGATATAAGGCAGACGGTTTTTATGTCGTGGCTGGTCTGCATAGGAAAATTACATGTGTGAAGGGCCTCTTAGGATATAAATTAAACTGGAAGAAATACACACACAGCTGTGTTTCTATGACTGCTGAGGATATATTACATAGTAATCCTAATAATTTTCACTTGCACAAACCATAAAATGACTATTACTCCCCTTAGCCGAGCCTTAAAACATATCTTACCCTGAATATTTTATTGTTTACAGCGTTGGGATTTCCTCATGCTCATTAGAAAGTATCAATAATGTACATATCCAGACACACACACACACACTTAAATGCCAGTGAAAACACACACATATCAAACTTGTCTGTGAAAACTTGAGTAGAATTTGGATGGTTTTCCACATAAAAGTTTTTAACTAATGCTTGGCTTCATGAGTCTGTTTTTTTTTTAAATTTTACTTAGACTAAATGTCCTCTTATATTAGATGATTGATAAAAGCAGGTTATAATACACTACTCTATCTGTACAAACATTTAACATGTGAAACCCATGTCTTTTTACGCTAAACATAATTAGATCTCATAAGCACAGAGGAACAGTCACTCTTATGCTGTAAACGCTTGAGAACTATCCTTACAACACATTTCTGTACATCGTTCAGATCAGTAGAGTTTCTTGCAGAAAAAAAAGAAGAAGCAGGGCTGTACTTTAGTTATGGCTGTCCACATTTGGATCATACAGTTTTAAAAGCTTTTCTGTGGAAAACGGGTCTGGGGAGGGAAATCATTTGGCTTTTTCTGGGCTGATATTTGTACCACAAATATGAGCTCTGCAGTGAGATAAGAGATAAATGTTATTTCTCTGGTAGACCAGTGAAAACCACACTTTTACTGGTGTGGCACTTTTATACCAGCTTACTTTATTTTTACTGGTCACTGTCAGTTACATCACAAATGGCTCCCGTCGTGCTGGGAAAGTTTCTACTCTAAAATAAGAGATTAAAAAAAAAAAAAAAAGACTGCACAAAACCACTTCCATGAAGTCCGAGTGGTTGCAGCTGCTGTAACGAAGTAAGTATAAGAACTGGGAATTATTACTGCATTTTTTGTTAGTGTAATATTGCTAACAGGCAAGTGGATGAACAGACCAACTGCAGCAGTCTCACACCTCCACCTCGTCTTTGTCTCACTGGAGGAATAAAGCATCTCTTTCTGATCTTTGTGTCTGTAACGTGTTCTGGTATAAAGTTCCTGGTTGAGGAGGTTCGGTGCAGCTCAGGCAGAGACGCCGTGCACTCTGTAAGACAGCGGGCTGGTCATCGGGGTGAAGGGAGGCGGGCCGGACTCTGTCACTGCAGTCAGCGAAGGAGGAAAACTGTGGGAGCCGCTCGCCTTTTCAGCCGGAGGCCACAAGACTGACGCTTCCTGGATGACCAGGATAAAACAACAACAACAAAAGAAGAAAGAAAGAAGAGAGAAACACAGGAAAACAAAGAACAACATAAACCACAAACTTAATGTCTTTTGTGTGTAGTAAACACTGCAAATCTGCTGATAATTCGCAACAAATGTCGAGAATGATCACATAATTGCTTGCAATATTGTGTCTTTATGAGACTTTGAGTTAAATGGACTGAAAGTGTTGCCAATAACCAAACAAAACCAGATGAATTGCAGATTTTACTTGGTACTTTCATGAGTTTGATTTGAAAAATGTGAACTCATGGATCATTTACCAGCTTTTTATGGGCTTTCAGCTTTTGTCAAAAAGCTTTTTCAGATCAAGAAAGCAACAACCTGGTTAAGGATTAAAGGCTGGTTTATTTTGTGATCAAATTTACAGCATTTTTGGTTAAAAACAAAGGTTAATGGCATCAAAACTGAGAGGCCAGGACCAATTGACTGAAATTATGTGAGTAGTCAGGAGTGTTTTTATTATTATTTTCTATTTGTGGATATAAAATCTATTTGTGGGAACATGAGGTTTGTTCAGTCTCTCTTACTCTCTTTTAGCAAAAACAGACCGTGATGAGATTTGATTTAAATAAAAAGAATATGTATGTCTTTATTTACTGCTTTGATGTTCTTCTGCAAAATAGTAACAAGTAGAATATATTCCATTACCTTTTTTTTCCAAATATAAAGTGTAATTTCAACATATGTTGAAATTAAGTTATGTTTGCTTTTTTGATGAAAATAAATACAATTAATAAAAACTGTGGTAAATTATAGCCAGTACAATGCAGCTTACTACAACTGGTTCATCTTAATAGAGCAACAAGCCTGCACTGAAGTCAAAGTTTTGGTTCATATTTTGCAAAACATTTTACAAAACTGTACAATGGTGTTTTTCACCATACAAAATGCAAAGATGCGGGTTCTGTTTTAGTCTGATTCCCTCATGCCTGTACTCGTTTGCCCAAAGATGGCCTAAATCTTTGACGTGAGAACGTTAACCCTTGAAGTCAAACGTCAAAAACTTGAGTTTCAAATGAGAACCAGCACCTTCAGCTCTGAGGCCAAGAAAGGGTGGAGGGCCCTGACTGGGCTGGGAATGAGATGGTGCCTTAAGTGGAGGAGCTTAGTTATCTTGGAGTCCTGTTCAGAAGTGAGGGAAGGATGAGAGATAGTCGGGTGGACTGAGGAGGCATCTTCAGTAATGCAGACTCTGGACCAGCCTGTTGTGGTGAAGTTTCCCGTTTACTGGTCAATCCTACTTTCATGTCATGAACTGTGGCTGGTGAATATTAAGGAAGTGAAGGAATAAGATTGCAGATGCAAGTGGCTGAAATGAGCTTCTTCTGCTGGAGGTTTGACATTAGGGTGAGACGTTTTTTCAACTGGAAGGAGCCCAGAGCAGAGTTGCTGCTCCTCCACATCGAGAGGAACCAGTTGAGGTGGGTAGGGCATCTGGTTAGGATGTCCCCTGGTAGAGAGGCGTTTGGGCATGTCCAATCAGGAGAAGACTCCAGGGAAGACCCAGGACATGCTGGACATATATATCTCTCAACTGGCCTGGGAACGCCTTAATGTTGCCCATCAGAGCTGGAGGAGGTGGCCTGGTAGAGGGGTTCTGGGTCTCTGTTTAAGCTGCTGCCTCATCAACACCATTACAGATGAGTTTTACACTGCTGATTTCTTGCTTATAGCAAAAGAAGACGGCATTAGGCCACAGACGTCTACTCGTGGTATCGAGGCCCATCAAACAACTTTTCCACAGTTCCTTCACTTTTCTGCCTTGCTGTCTCCTTTGAAAGTTTGTAGAGGTAGCCTATGCTATGAGTGGAAAAATGAGGCACGTCTTGACTGGGATCCTCAACTCTTTAATACAGTGACTTTCCAAAAAAAAAAAAACTCCTGTAACCTCAGTTATTCTCTTAGTAGGATTGCAACCCCTGAACCTCAGTGGTGCGGTGTCACTGTTTAAACGTATCCACAGCGTATTACTCCAATAGATGCATGCGTCTGCCCACTCCTGACAGCGGCAGAGATGGATGCTACGTTGGACCTTCAAACCACAAATAATAAATATGCACCTCCTCCACTATCTTCAGCATTACGACTGTAGGGTTTAGGTATTAATAATCAGGTTTTAGGTTTATGGTCTATTAATATGTAATTAATTCAGTCAAGTTTGACGTCTGCTCAATTTTATGTGAAGAGAAAACTTTGAGAAGTGTTGAAGGGTTTAAATTGATTTCATAAAATAGAAATGTCCCCTGTTGAGAGGAAGTGGTTTAGGTCTGTGAGTAGTGTTTAAAAGGTTTCCTTTTTTTCATATATGTCTTCTTCTTCTCCTTTTTTTGGGGGGGAGGCGTGGGGGGCTGCATTCAATAAACATCGTCTAGGTGTTGGTTTTTCTTTTTCTTCGCATCTCTTTAATCACTTCATCTATCTTCAGCTGTTTTGTAACTTTTTGCGAGAACTATTTTACCACAGCCAGCTGCAGTACAATCCATCAGTGAGTGCATTTAAAACCCAATACTCAAAACACCTTCAGGCAAACTCGGTTCAGACGACTGTGTAACCTGTTCACTATCAACACACCATCAGCGAAGCTAATAGTCAAAATCTTGACAACGTCACTTCAACCAGGGTTCAAAACAACAGCACTCTACTTTGTTATAAAGTTAATTGAAGAAAAAGACAAGACTTATATCAGATTTAGAAGAATCAGAACCACACAATCCGATTAACCCAGTTGTATTTCCTTTTAGGGTGTAAAAAACATTTATGATGCTCAGCACTCAGATGTTCATTTCAGGTCATGTTCATGATAGAAAGGGCTGCTTTTGGGTCTCAGTGTCTGTTGTGTGTCTGGTACCATCCAAATATGTAAAACCAAGATCTAACAATAGATATGACATTATGGACCAGGATGTTGCATAATCATGCTTTAACTCAATTACTGTCAAAACATCTTTTCATCTTCAGTGCAGCTCAAAATTCATCCACTCACAAACCACTGACAAGAAATCAGTGTTAATGGCGTTTGTGGATCTCGTAGTCTTTATTAAGAGTATGTAGATGGGAAACAGGGGAAGAGAAGAAATACAGTAAAACATGACGGGTCGAGACTCAAACCTGGACAATCTGCAAGAGGACTGAGGTCCTGGTATGTGGGATGCCTGCTTATCACGGTATAATGTTTGATATAACCAGGGCAGAAAAAACATGTGGTACTCCCAAAAGTCTATGTAAAGCCAAAAACAAAAAAAATCATAAAAATAACAAATGAAACCATCTGAGAAGCCTGACAACTGTCTTCTACCACCAGTAGTCTCAACCATACTGTTTAACATCAGGTAGTTTTGCAACGTTTCACAAGAGACAAAGAAAACTTACTGTTTAACGTCTGGCACTGCTGAACGTGGCTGAATGGATGCTCTATTTCATATTATAGACTAAAAACGTTTTCACTTTAAATTTGGCTTCTATGTGTTTTGGATGTTAAGACTCATTTGTCTCTTCTGTCAGTTTCTTTAAACCTTCACAACTCTCCCCATGTTCATCACTGATAAATGTTCAAACTTTGACCCTCAAAATGTCAAACAATAAAGACTCTTTCAGGCACTACATGATTTTGGGCTGTCGCAGACAAAACACGACCCTCGTGAAAGAACCATGACTTCTTAAGTCATAATTTCAATTAGGTGGCCCAACGTTGTACTGTGGTTCTCACTTGGGCGTAAGAGTGGATGTAGAGAAGAGCCCAACTCTGTAAGATGTATGTAATTTTGCCTGAATAAGGTTCTGATCCCCCCACCCCCCACCCCATACTCTAAGTCAGGAGGAGATGAAGAGGCTTATGTTTACATTGAGGATAAAATGGTTGCTCTCATGTGGAGACAGGAAGACAGAGAGAACTCAAAAACTGCGGAGAAACTAGAAATTCATGCATAATAGGTGTGTAATTGCTTTTTGTACTGGTGTGTGTGTGCGTGTGTGTGTGTGTGTGTGTGTGTTCACTGACTGGATAGAGCTGGTGGGCTGTGTGTATGTTGGCATCCATTAGCAGAGGGGCTGTGGGAGAAGATGCTTTGCTTTCAGTGGATTCAGTCTCAGGACTTCTGGTTCTCTGACGAAGACACACACATATACACACACACACACACACACAATGTTAATTCAACTGAAACAAAATGGAAGCACACTAACGGATTTGTGAAATGCTTAACTGAAACAGTTAAGAATAAAAATAAAAATAAATAAAATAATCTACTTTATCAGGAATGCATGGGTATGGTTTGTTTGTTGGACGGAAGTATTTCACATCACCTTTTTCCAGTTAAACACTTCCCATGCAGCAAAACACAAATACAGAAATCACCTAGGAGAAATAACAGAAACATCCCAAGTATGGCAGAATTTGTTTATTTGTGAGTCTTTAAATCAAAATAAGAGCCAAAATCAGACAGTAAAAAATGTTTATAGCTAACTTGCTAAAATAAAAACAGCAGAAAAGAAAAGGGAATGCCAGCACATTAGTGGTGCTCAGACAGAGCTTCCCCTATTAAAAGATCCCCACTGTTCACGATGGGACCATGATGATCTGAAGTTCGGCTGTTTTAGCTCACATTCATGTGCTCCACTGAGAAAATTTAAGATGTGGGGATTTCATTTTTTCATTTTAAACTCTCTCAACTCTCCATTCTGGGTTCAGAGTTTGTGGTTCCTGCATCCAGGGTGTGGACTTCACAGTCGTTTTGGACTTTGGGTGGTCTTCTGTGGGAGCTGCACACCTATAAATCTTTCAAAGTCAGTTTGAGATAACACGCCCAAGCCAAAGAGGAAAAATATCAGCTCAGGAATGTAGAATACCTGACTATAAGAAAGGTAAGCAAATTGCGAAGAAGGGGCCACATTTTTCAACCCAAAGTGATGCAGCCATCAGCTTCTCGTTGCTGTGGTCATTGAAAATATGTTACTCTGAGAGGGAGCAAATTATTGGTTTGAATAAAGCAAATAAAAATAAGAAAATTGCTGACACAATACATTTTTTAAAAACTTGGAAAGATGCTAAAATGTAGTCAGGACAAAAAAGTCATGAGTGATCCTGTTTAGAAAGTATTTGATTAAAAAAAATCTACATCAAATCTGCAAAAACGTTTCATAAAATCTAATCAAAAGAGCCAACGGTCGAACTGTTTAAAGGCAGGGTAAGAGATTTCCAGATGATGTCACAATCAAAGGTAACCCTCGTAATGTCCTCTTGACTGCCTTGTGTCATGTTGGGTCAAAAATAACTGATATTTAAAGAATAAAGCATAAATTGTCAATCACTTTTCTGTTAAATCTTTTGTCTTACTTCAGTCCATCCCATTATCACAAATTCTTCCCTTTGTTTTGGAATTTTTATCTAATAGACCTTGTTTACATAAAAGTATACCCTGTTTTGAGTTAAAACAAGATTTCATTGACGACAAGAGGGCCAAAAAGGGCGCTTGGATAAAATATTGCAGAGTTCAGTCATTTCCTGGCATCAAGTAATAAAGGGATAGACATTATCACAGAATGAGTAACTGCACACAGAGGAGTCTTCTCTGACACGTTGGAATGCATTTACGAGATATTACAGAATACCATATTTGTAATGGTTTAAGAGGTTGCAGTGAGTTTTGTTGTGCTCTCTCCTTTGATGCTTTTCTTCTTGTATTTAGTTTGAAAGCCTCTGGCCTTCCCTCCTGGTTTGACTCTACCTCTGATTCTCTTCCCTGTTGTGCCACCTGTTTCTCTTTAGACCTTGTCTTCTTCCACGTATATACTCCATAGTCTTTTATCTCCTGCTGCTCTCACTGTCTGTTGTGCAGTCGTTTTATGATTTCCTTGCTCTTACATACCTGTTCATCATTTCTCACCTCTTATCCTTGACTCCCTGTTAACTGTAAGTTATCCCGTTGTGGCATGTTTTTGATTTTATAAAGTGCTCCTGCCTCCTGCTCTCCTGAGTTTGGGTCCCCTTCCCATCAAACTTTGACAATGTACATGAATGTATGTGCTGTGGAATGTGGAGGAGAACCTGAAAAATAAGGTATTTATGGTGGCGAGCTATATTAAATCAAAGAGGACAGGGAGAAAACCCGACCATACTCCCAAAGTAGAAACACAGAACAGCGAGCAATTCAGAGATAAGTGAGAAAACCGAGATAGCCCAGGGAGTCTTCTCCATAAATCGCTCCGTAAATTGCTCACAATAATCTTATTTATAGAAAAAAGAAGGATGATATGGAGGACGGCATGAAGTGAAAAATGACAGACTGTGTGGTCTGTTTTAAATTACCTCATGTAAAGTCTAGGGTCAGAGCTCTGCAAATTCAAAGACTCAACACGTGAAACAGAAAAATCTTTAGTCTTCTAAGACAACAAGGGCTGACGTATGAAAAGGGATCTAATAGAGATTTAGGACAGGTTACATGTCTTAGTTTGAGCTGAGCTCAATCAATACCTGCATGTAAGAAAGGATAGTCAGAGTGTGGATCTTAAGGTGCACAAATAAAGCACCTAGCCACGACTGAAGTTCATTTTTATAAATATGTATTTCTGTGAAATATTTAATATATAAATACATAC
>JAOWBL010001798.1:0-14705 GCA_028564865.1 Zenarchopterus dispar
TATGTGTGTATATATATATATATATATATATATATGTATATTTATATGTGTGTGTGTGTGTATATATATATATATATGTGTGTGTGTATGTATACAATCATAATTAGAATCTCTGCTGTGTGAGTTGCTTTCACAGTCACAATAGATTAAATATAGCATGCAGGCTGCCACAATCAGACAAAGAAACGCCGCTTTGACCTGCACTCCTCTAGATTGTTATACCAAACAGAGACCGCCGCATCCCTTTGCAGCTCAGCGTAACCTCCAAATTTAAGAAGTTTGTACCCTTCTCATCAGCATTCATCACTGTAAATACTGCTGCCTTGCAGGGTGGGGAACATGCACGGCTCCGCTCCTTATGCCAAAAGTGCTTGTGGTGGCAAGATAATGCGAATATAATGCAGCTGGTCTAATTGGAGGAAAAACACCCAGGGTGACAGTTTGACCAGCTATGACTATCAAACTTCGACTTATGAGGGTAAGCCTTTTTGCAATCAGGGCATGTGTGTCACCTCCAGCGTGTTCCACTGATCTCTGTGGGTTGTACACTGAAGTTAAAGACAAGGAGGAGAGACCATGGGATGAATAGCAATGAAGCCACTCGTGGTAGGGATGGCAGATTAGTTGGACCAGTAGTATCCTCAGTCTGCACCTCACTTCTATCACTCTTTAAAAGTTAAAGATGCCCTTTTTTTCTGAAACAACACAATCTGGCACAACTTTCGTAAAAGAATATGGAAGGTATATACTGATTGGATCATTATCACAATCATGATTAGTTTCACAGCCCTGCTAGGGTGGTAATCCAATTAATTTTATTCTGAGGTTAGACAAAGGTAGCCATGTTTAGTCCTTCATCAGTCAGAGTTGCATTGATACATCTGTCAGTCGGGTAATTGGGTCCACAGGTAGTGCTATAGTTTTATGTGTGCCTCTGCAAAATAATGTGAAATATTAATCATTTGGACAGGAAAGCAAATCTTGCTTACTCCTGTGAGGGATAATATGATGGGAAAATTCTTTTTTTTTTTTTTCAAAGGACAAGTGACTAAAGAGGAAAGTAGAGTTAGATGTCAAAGATGTATGCAGTAACACTGATAAAACTTCATCCCCAATGTTAATAAAATGAAGGGAATAAAAAAGAACAGGGGAAGCTTTTTTGCTTAAGGTGGTCACCTTATATGGGTGCTATTACGGCCCTGTTGTAATATTGATATTGTAGTTAACTGCTAAAGTGTTGCAAGCCCAATTAGGCTGGCTTTCGAGAGAGGATCTTGTCTTTAGTGTAAGGCCTAGAGCAGAGTTAAAAGACTCCTACTACACTGCCAAGTGAAGCATTAACTGTAGGTGCAGCGACATTATATTGTTACCTACTTATGTGTGATGGCAGTCATATTGGCCAAAAGTTATATTTGGGTGGGAGTTTGAGACATGTGCTGACATGAAGGTTCATGTGTGCATGTATGATTGAGTGATAACCTTGAATATTTGCATTAATCAGTTAATCAAGTCAACATTTGCAGCAGTCCACTGTGAACAACTGCTATGTTCAATCACTGTCAGCATCCAGCATTGATAAGTCATCATTTTATCGTCAGCATGTCCTTCAGGGCTACAGATATTGAAGTTTAAAGATAATCCTCACTGCTGGAGATGACAGATGGAGATCATTTAATAATGCTATGAACTGAAACAGTGCAAGAATAAAGGTTCCCGCTGCATTTAATAAAACCGAAAACTTCTAGAAGAGGGAATTAGAGGCCAAAGTCCAGCAGACCAACATGAGGCAGGCGTGGAGGGGATTGAAGAAGATAAATAAGTCAGGTCCTCAGTGTCTCCAGTGTTACCGCACCTCCCCTGTCACTGCCCTCATACTCAACCAGCACAAAGCTGGTGGCCCAAACAGTGTCAACCTCCAGGTGCTCAAGGTCTGTACCTGTCTGCTGCTCTCCAGCATCTCTTCAATCTGACCCTGAAGAGGGTTTCTCTGCTGTGGAAGACCTCCTGCCAGGTTCTATTCCCCAAGAATTTGACTCCATCTACCCTCAGTGACTAGCTGGCCTCACATCCCATGTGCTGAAGGTTATGGAGAGACTGGTCTTGGCCTATCTCAGAGAACAGGTGAAAAATTTTTCTGGACACTTTACAATTTGCCTTCTGAGCCCACCTAGGAGAAGATGATGTCATGTGTATTTTGCACCAAACTTGTCATTGGAAGGTGGTTGACAGACTGTGAGGATGACAGTCTTTAATTTCTCCAGTGCAACATAATCTAGTAACTTGTAAGAAATAGAAGACCAATAGCCATCAGCCTGACTTAAACTAGATCTCTTTGACTACTTGCCAAATACACCACAGTTTGCCCATTTGGACCGTGTTCTGTCTAAAGTGGTAGAGAGGGGTTTTGAAGCTCTACATGGTACATTATACATCTTAAATTTCCAAAACAACTCAGAGTCATGGCATCTTTAGACATTTTCTTGTGACTCCACAGTTGTTGGGTATATAAGTGATGAATGAGAGGAGGTGAAACAGAGCCGGACACTGCTGGAGATGTGAGAAACTCACATGCTGCCAAATGTGAAGAAACCAGAGAACTGTGAGGGTTCCCTGGAGAAAATAAACGGCAATGCAGCTTTTGTGCGTCTTTGGTGGAGTTATAGAAATGGTGGAGGACTACCTGGGTGTTTAAATCGACAGCAGCCTGAGCGGGAAGACTAACAGCTTACTGAATACAAAAATTGGTTTATACAATCCTACTTCCTGGGGAAGCCGAGGTCCTTGTTTATCAAGGGGCTGGAAACGTTCTTCCAATCTGTTGTGATCAATCTGTGTTTTTCTTTGTGGCCTTCTGGGAGAGAAGCATCACTGCAGTGACACAAAAAGACCAAATAAACTGATTAAGATGGCTGGCTCTGTCAATGGCTACCATGGATAACCCCTAACATCCCTCTCCATAGCACTCTGAACAGATGTCTTGGTATCTATAGAGGATCCATAAAGGAGCTGGAAAGTGATTTCTCAAGAAAATAAAGATGGCCTGGCAATGTGACAGCCCAAACCCCATCATGATGTAGTAATGACTATTTGCACTGGGACAAAACCACAAGAGTCATCAGTATGTGTTAATTTTGACCAGTGAGCACTTAACAATTAGAGCATCTCTGCTTATAAGCGTTCATGGGAGTGATAATATCCATCTTCAAAACAAAGGCTTCATTTCAATCCCAACTAATCTATATTTTGATTGCCTCTCTTGAACAATTTTGATGCATTTCAGTGGAAAACCTCTGACTACAGAGATGATGTGCTTTCAGAACACAACATTTTGATCAATAGCTCCAACCACACCTGGAGATGTTTTTTTTTTCTTCAATTCTGCATGAACTGAGGACTGTAGTACTTTCTATAACTAAGTGTATTGGGGCTTTTGTTAGCCTCTGCTTCAGAGTAGATATTTTTTCAGCATCAGTAAGCATTGGAAGTGTAATTTTACAGTGACTGGTTCAGATACTATAAGTGTATGTTGTGTGGTTGAATGCATGAATGGAGCACTGACACACACTATAAAAAAGAAAAATCTCGACAAAGCCAGTGTAATAGCTTTAACATATGGCACAAAAAACACCAAAACAAAACAAAAAAAAAAAACATGAAATAGACGAGACCGCAAACCCGAGGCATTGTTTGGCTGGTATTTAACTGAAGAACCGGATTGTGATTGGTGACTGTTTTACTGTACCCCATCCAGCATTTATATCACCTCAGATCTGTTATCGGTGAAACACAAAAGGAAAAAGTCATAAATGTAGTTGTAGGTGGTGATCCCAAATCTGAAATAACTCTCAGGGAGTTGGGAAAATGCTGAAAAAAGTCTAAAAGCAGAGAAGAAAATACCCTCCATAGGACTTGAATTTAGGCTTTGACTGATGTCTCCTCCTGACCTGTCCTCCCCGCCGCTCAGCGTTTGCGACAGCAGTTAGGTAGAAGTAGTGAAATATAGAACATGTCAAATAACATGCTGCGAAACAGTGACGTTATCATGTTGTGAGACATAAGCATTTTGCCTGTGTTTAGAAAGAGAATTTTTGAGACTTTAAAATGTTTTGTGCAATGCACCAGTGCAGCTACAGATCTTATTGCAGCACTTATTTCTTCAGTTTAATACCAGTCAAGCAGAGCCATCGTGTTTGACTTCCTTCATGGTTCTCTCTATCCTGGTTGACTTGTTAGCTTTTGAGTGTTTGTGTGTATTTATTGACCTTTGGCTCCTCTCTTTGTTAGTCTGTTGTCATTCTGTTGGTCAGGCTCCCAGTGTTTTAATTTCGCTAACAAAAGTGGCAACATTTTTGTTAAAGAAAATAATCTTTTCTTTTATTTCCTGCTTTTCAGTTCAGCATCTCAGTCCTGACAACTGCATATTTCACAAAATAGGAACAGAATAGGAGCTCAGAAGTGTATTTTTGTTTAGATGTCTCGTTAAAAACATAAAATGAGCACCTTGGGCATTATCGCTAATAGACTTTTTAGAAAGAAATTCTGCTTTTGTCTGTTTCCTCGGTTTTACTTTGGTTCATCTTGTACAAGATGCGCAAGTACTCACTTTTGACAAATGACACAATTTAGGTAACGCTGGAGAGAACAGATTGTGCCTCTCCTTTTGTGTTTCGCACTAAGGGAGGCAGTTGCAGTACACATTTTTAAGAGATATCTGAAAAGAACCTCTGCTAGACAGATGGCTCGAATCTCATTCTGATCCAAAGAAGAAACCATAATGCGAATTTACTGTCATTCATAAAAACATATAATAACTGTTGGGAGTACAGAATGTCAGCATTTGTTGTTATTCTTGTGTTATTTTTTTTTTATATAGGGTGGTTTATTACATGGTCTGCTTGAGTGATGCAGGTCCCGTGTTTTACACAGTTTTTTTTATTGCCCGCAATTTCAGTATACTTGGCCATCAGGAGAAGTCAATAAGCTTTGTCCTTCCTCTGTAAATCTGCCGCTAGATTTCTCTTGCAGATGTGCCTTCGTGTTGTTACCAAAGCTTCGTGTTGACCTCTAAAGGAAAGTAAAGATGATCTCAGTCTCGTCTGGGGTAAGTTCATCCTAGCTGTAAGGCGTTTTTTTGGAAAACACTGCAGTGATTTATTTTATTTTATTAAACTGTTTTTTAAAAAATCCTTACTGATGATGCTAGAACGTCTTTCCCCTTGTGCCTTGGCAGTCTCACACAGCTCAACATGCCCTCTACCCAGCACACAGGCCCAGGTCCTTGTCCAAAAGTGGAGTCATGAAAAGTATCAAGATGAGCTATTGCTGTCACCACGAAGGAGAAACCCAAGAGCACAGATGGCAATGCTTGGATCACTGCACCAACGTTAAACTTCCTGCGAAGGGATCAAGAGTCAGCTTACTTTCATATGGGACTGGGGTCATTGTTCTAAGAATACCGGTTCTGGTGCTCCTCAGAGGACCCTTACGGTCCTGGCAGACGGACAAACGAGAAATAAAGCCCTTCAAAGAAATGCCAGATGAGTCTCTGGCAGAGACAAAAATGTTATTCCCTGGGTGCACTGTTACTTACCCCTGAGGGGAAGGTTAGAGAGCAGCTGAACTCCATCCGTTTGATTACCGTGACAGAGACAGGGTTAATTAAGTTAATACAGTTTAATTATACTGAGTAAGAGTCAATGAATGTTTCATTGTTATCCCTGGTTACCGGACGTGTAAGGCAGCTGTGCCACCAGGAGGAATCATCAGAGAGTGGTTTGGACGAGACTCTTGAGATCAATACTCAAATAGTGGCCGAACAACAGCCAAAAGTCACTTGAGCAGAGCAGGGGGATCTCTTTGGCGATTCTTTAAAAAAATAGAGAGTTTTCTGTTTTCTTATTAAGCCTTGGATTCCAGCTTTACACAATCAAAATGAATCTTTAAAAGACTGCAGCTGTTTGATTTGAACAAAGCAATTTAAAAGCCATTATCCCACATGCAGTTACAAAAGATGGCTCTCATTACCGTGCTTGGTTTGACTGTGTGTACACCACAGTGACGAGATTATCAAAAATACCACTGACACATTTTTCACTTGAGCACTACGCTGTTGTTTGGAGCTTTTAATATGCCATAGGATGAAAATCAAAAGCAAACATAATCACTTTTCTCTCATTATTCAGTGATGCTCTTATTGGAACAGCCTAATCTTGCATACATGTTTGAACGGCCCTTTTGGAGCATATGTCAGCCCTTTCTGCTGCAAGGCTGCACGCGTGTTTACTGTTCATTGAAAGGGTATTGAGTGCTGTCTTTTTAAATGAATGCATTCATCAGTCTAAGCTTTCAGGGTTAGGCTCATTTGAAATGTAGCTGCGCTGCCGTCTATGCAAGGTATTTAATTGCCTGCTCTCTAAGTGCCCTTTTGGTATTTTATTGAACTAATTTATTTCCAATAGAAACCCCCCAGGGGGAATAAAGCCATCTGTTCAGAACTGCCAGTTGGACGGTGTCCGATAGGAGTCATTTTTAAAGTGAGGTTAAGCTTAAGGGTTTAAAAACATACAATGAGCTGAGGTTAGTAAGTGTGGACCTTTTTAAAGCTGGAAGGGGCGCAAAACTGATTCCAGACGATTAATGACGAGGTTTTGGAAAGCAAACAGATAACGTGATAAATTCTCATCTCAATTTTAGTGCAAAACTAAAGATACAGCGTTTGGTGAAATCAATAACCTGTGAGGCAGAGGAAGAGACCATTTAAAACTGCTGAGATAAAAGCTAAACAACTAATAGAAGACTGAGTGAAATTTGTATAACAGCAATGAATAAATTATTGTCTTTTGTTGTTGTTGTTGTTGTTGTTGCTGCAAGGTCAGCTCTGTTACTCTGCTTCTCCAGGGAAACCTGTGCCAACCCACGGCTCTCTCTTTCACACACACATACTCAGTGTAGTCCCACACAGTGGCCAGTTGCAGGCACCCCACCAACACAAGCATCCCTGCAACAATCCTCCCACACAGAAATGCATCTTAAAGGGACACTCTGGAATTAAAATAACCCCAGGTCTAGTATTGGATGGTTTAAAAAAAAAAAAAAAGTATAAAATTTCATTAGGGACCAAAATAATGTGAATCGAAGAAGCTTAGAGTTAGAACGGAAAATGTATTAGCAGCAAAATGGCAATAAATGTTAGCGGTAATGGACTAACGTCAAAATAATTTGCTCTTTTAAGCCTCTGACAAGACTCAGAAATGTCAATTCCATTTAGAGATGGCGTGAAAAGGGTTCCTACAAAAAGTGCATTGAATGTGTACAAAAAGTGGATAAAAAAGGACTGTTTGCACACTTGCCTCTGGTGTTGTCATCTTCTCATAAATCAGTACAAATTGACTATGGATGTCATGCAAACAGGTGTAAGTAGACACTGCCTCTACAAACAGTCCTTTCATACATTTTTTGTACACATTCTTTGTTTAAACTGCATTGATTTACCTGCAGGAACCTTGTCCACATTTTCACAGTTTTAGTATGCTAACATTTTTTGTCACATTTGTCAAAACACAATTTGTACCTGTAAATAAGATCTGAAGAAACAGAAAGAAGCTGTATTCTTCTATTTCTGAGTTTAGCGAGTTGTGGGGCGTCCTTACAGTGAACCTCTTGACCTAGGAAGCCGCTTGCACCGCAAAAGGAAGAAGCTGAAGGGTGAATGTCGCTCTCAGCGGCGAATATGCTGAAATCGCTTCAGGGCGGACCCAGCTGAGAGGGTTTCAGATGCAATATCAAAGAGCTTCCTCTGTGACAATTTCTCACAATGTTGCTGGCACAACATTTTTAATTTAATGTATAGCTTCATCGAAACGTCGTAGATTTGAAGGTGATGCATGTGGCATATATGGGGCTACATATACAGTATATATGGGCTCATATAAATATCTCCAAAAGCAATGAGAAGGATTGAGAATGATTAAACTTTTTAGGATTATTTATGGGGTGCTGAGTCAACATGTTGGGAGTAATTTATTTGTTGACCATCAAAAACATTTATGAGTCTGTTTCAGCAATATGCGCTAAACAAGAAGTCATAAATCCACCCCTGTATCCTCACCCTTCTCTTCTTCTTCTTCTCCACGTTGAGCCGTTTCCCTCCCCACCTCCTCTTCCTCTCATTTTTTATTTTGCAGTTGCCCACATAAGTGCCTGGGATTATAGATTTACCGCCACTTTAAATTTCATCCGTCGTGGTGGGGTTCAGGCATTGTGAGAAAAGAAAGAAAGGTCTGATGTGACGCCGCTTCCTAAACAGTGACAGGGATTGCGGTTCAAAACGAATGTTCTTGATACAGCAGTTCTAGGAAAACGAATAAATAAATGATGTCCACAAGGCTGAAAAAAGAAAAAGAAAAGATTAGTGAGCGGGGCGGCAGTTTTCAGGGAACTGCGCTCCACAGGCATATTAGCACATTTTTCAGATAAGCACTTCTTCCCTAATTAAAAATTGAACAGCCTGCCTGTCTGCGCTCTGTGTAATGTTTGCGAATACAGAGATAGCTCTTGCAGCTTGTCTCTCAGCGTGCTTTTTCAGTGGGAAGTCTGTTTTGTCTCCACAAGGTGGTGTCATGCTCATTAGCTGAATGTTGCAGCTCATTTTGACAGTTGGTCTGACTCTCTTTCGCTCATGCAAGTGCTGCAGTTTGAATAAAATTTAAGAGGGTTCAACAAATGTGCGTGCACTTCTCACTCTCAGTGAACTCCTATTAGCCTTTAGCATAAATGTCCAAACTCACGTCCTTGCTGAGAGTACTTTAATAAAAGGAGACAATTGTTCACTCTCACATTTTAGAGGGTATGTAGCTGCCCTGACCTGTCCACAGATCCTCAAAGCCATAGTCTGGAGACAGTTCATTAACCACGATCCATGTCAGTCCACGAGCTCTTACATCGTCAATCACAAAATAAGATCAAGCAAACAGGGCGTCCTGAAGTGCTGAGCTGACTCAAATCTCTGTCTCCAGGCTGTCCCTTCCTCTGAGCCTTCAAATCTAATCTCTTCCAGCGTATCATCGTCACCATCAGCCAAACTCTCACTCGCAGTCTTACAAATTAAAATCTGAAAGAAGGAGGGATAACAAAAAAAAAATCAAAATTCACTTGCTTATTGATTTTGTAAAGCTGCTTATTCCCTGCTGTGTCAAAGGCATGAGTGATTACACAGTGCAATTACAGTAAATCGCTCTTATCCCTGGTGACACATTGGCCCGGTGGTCAGCTCTGCTTCTGGCTGAGTTTACTGAAGTGTGAGTGTCAGGGTTAACAAGCTTTGTTGAGTTCAAGCGAGTGGAACTAACCCTGACTCATGATCGGCTTACTGATCTACACCCAGCGTTTGTGGTTTCCAAGTATGGGAGCACTGGGCACTTTTCAGCCTCCAGCTGTGCCCGGGTAAAGTTTTCCAGAACTTCAGAAGTCATTGGGACCAATGTCAACTTTTACTTGAAGATGCTATGAGAAAATCTCCTCTTTTCTTGGCTAAATATCTCTCATCATACACTCACTGGACACAAATATTGAGAGTAACTTGAAACTTGGGAGCCCCACCAAGGGCTACTAAAAAATAAGCTTGTTTGTTGGCAATATATAGACAAAATTCTGGACAAAATTGCCAGACACATGGTGGAAACCTGGTGTATGTCCAGACCCCAATTTCTTTAAAATTGCAAAACAAATCTTTGATTCTGGCAGAGGAGGTGCCATGCTGGTTTCAAGGAACTGCAAAAACAGGCCAGGAACTGTTTATATGACTGTTTCTGTGGTTGAAATTTATCCTGGTGGTAACACATGGCTGGCTTCATCTCAAATCAGGATTTATACACCAGAAAAAGAAAATCACCACACAAGTTGGTTCCTACATAAGGAATAGTTGCTGATGGATATCTCAGAGTTGTTAATACCAGGTGTGAGGGAGGTATTTTGTCCAAGTGCTACAACTGCATGTTCCAGCTACACTTAATAGTGAAGGAAGAAATATTTAAAATGAATTATTTAATAAAATCATGTAAAAGCATAAATATTTTCAACTATATTTTGCTAATACAACACATTTTGAGATCTTTCAAATGTCGAAATGTACCAAAATTATCAAAGTAAAATGAATACTAACACAATTCAGGAAGTTGGAATGATATTTTAAAAATGTTTACATCAATTTTTGCATTTTCAGACCTGCATCACAGCTCCACTAAACAAACAAACAACAACAAAAAAGGTTTCTTTTCTTTTCTTTTTTTTTTGACAGTTTTACCACTTGGAATGCTGTTATTCCTTCTCACCACACGTATAAAGTCTTTTTGAATTGATCATACCAAATGACAAAGTATTTCAGTTAATATTTTGTCTCATTCTTCCTGCAAACACATCTTAAAGCCACTTTATGAGGCCACACCTTTTCTGACCACATGGGGGCAGCATATCACAAGAAGATTCATGTGTCACCTCTAGTGGGACACCAAAAAAGGTGTTAAAAGACGTGCTGAACCATAGGTCACTCTTTTATCTCAGTATTGTCAGCTGCTTGTTTGTCAGATTCAGCAGATCTAGATGGCACCATGTGGTCAGAAATGGTAATGCTACATAGAGTGGCTTTAAGATGTGCAACACTAAAACATAATTTTATAGTTTGGACATTCTAGACACATTCTATATTCTCCAGGGATTAGGACCCAAAGCAAGCCAGGCCAGTACCTACACCCTCTCCTTCTGCAGGTACGCTTTTGCAGTATGTGCAGGACGTGGTTGTACATCGAGTTCTTGAAAAATTCATGGATGTCCCTGGAAAAGATGTTGACTTGAAGGCAACATAAGTCGCTCTACAGTCCTGTACTTTCCTGCATTTACTATGCCATCACATGAGTGTGATTGAGTTTTGCCATTAGTACTGGTACAACCCCGTACTGTCACGTCCGCTGACTTTTGTTTGGATGGTTCTTTGTCATCTTCATTCTGGAGCCCACGGCGACTTATGTCTTTGAAGAAAGCGTTGAAACGCTTGCTTGTTTGACCACATCACACATTTCCACTACGTTATAATTCATTCTGGATGATACACAGATATCAACTTTGCTTTTGAAGGAGACAAAAATGAAGGATAATTTTTGTACAGCAACATTTTAAGTGGCATTTGTAAATGTTGCTTATCATTGTTTCGCTTAATAACAATTTTTCTTTGACTGTAAAACACTTTGGTCAACTTTGTTTTTAAATGTGCCAGATAAATAAATTTGACCTTGATAAAGGTTTCCTCCTCATTCTTTTGTTTCCTGATATTATCCACTGTAGAAGGAGAAGTACGCAATTCCCTTTTATATTTTTCCACCCTATCCCAACTTTTTCAGATTTTAAGATGTGAATTGCACTTTCACAATCTGATATTCTCTTGAAATCAAGCATAGCCACTGCACTCCGGTCTAGCGTGCCACGCTTCAGATATTTTTGAGTTGCTCTAAACGTAATTTGCTTGTGATGCTGCTGCTGATATTGTGTGACAGGGTGGATGAGAATCGTCTGTCAGTCACCGAAGTGTGAACACAGTGCAGAGCAATGACAGATGGAAGAACACAGTTAAAGCTGATTATAGTTCAACTTGGGGGGGAAAGTAGTCCTTTAGACCCGTCAGGGGGGGGGGGCAGTAAAACAGCTGCAAGACGCATCTTTTTTTTTCTTCTTTGGAGAAGTGTGTTATTGGTAGTTTCTACCTGAACTACTACAAATAGGTGCTTCATAAGCATGTTAATAATAACTTAAGTCATCTTTCCTCATAAAGTGTTTAGATTTGTACTTAAAATGACAACAAATGTCAGTAATATCCATATTTAGAAAGGGAAAAAAGGGAATTTAAAAAATCATTAAGTGCATAAAAAGCATAGTTCTGACATTTGCAATGTTCTGCTTCAGATAGAGTGAGGACGCGGCCTTGAAATCCAAACAGATGGTCAAGGTGGGATAAACTAGAAATGATACTGTCTCTGGCAAGCAGCGGCAGCAGCGGCAGCATGTGTGGCTTATGATTGTTTTTCCAATCTGAGCGGTGCGAATCCACACGGATAATCACGGGCTCCAGGATCAAGGATTTAGATCTCAGGGGGTTCCAGCGGTCATAATGTTCACAGCAGTCTTAAGACAATGCAGTTGAGCTCACCTCAGCTTAACTCAGACCAGCCGAGGCTTGGGGAGATGGAGAAAAAGGAAAGACAAGCAAAATTATACAAAAAAGCTTGAAATACCAATCCATTCATGATTAAATAAGCCATGTAAGTGCATGATTTTTTTAAAGCAATTATCTCAGTGCATACTGCAAACATTTATGGTTTTTCAGAACAAGTAAAATAGGAGCTAGTTTTCCTGAATTAGTGCACTTATACACTGTATAGAAACAGTGGGCATTGCCACCAAAACACCGCCCACTAGTTTGTAGATAGCTATTCTTAAAGCCTCAAGTTCGGTGTCTGGGATTTTCATTTTCAGGTTCTTTACGACATGAGTGACACCCAAAGGGCTGATCTACCCAAAAATCAAAAGCTGCTAGAGAAGCCACTGTCACTCAACGCAACCACAACAGAATTATGCTGCTTTAGGCTATAATTCAGTCTAAATTGGAGGGTAACTTTAAAGACTAAAACAGTTTTTATACCAGGCTGCCTTCATTTATTTATTATTCATTTCTGTTGCAAACTTGTTAATGGTGCCTTTAATTCACCTCAAAAGTCAGACCTCAGAGTTGGGAAAGATGCCATGCTGGACGTCTCAGTGCATGATATTTAGTGCACAGAAGCAGCAAAGCAACACATGTACTGATAAAAGAGCTGACACTAATGCGTGCACGCCTGACTTAACGTTAGAAGCTGTCGTAGGCATCCAAATTTCTTGAATGTTTACTTAGTTAAAATGAGGTTTTTCTCATTTTTTGCGTAGAAATTTTGACTTCAGTGTCAAATCATTGATAATTTCTCACTTTGAACTTGTAATTTCTGAAGTACAAATGATAATAAGATTAATGTGACCATCTGAAGGCAGTTGAAGGCACTGTTTTTACTGTTGTAGCACTTAAAGAAAACAAATGCAGTCTGAAACAACAGGAGGAAACCTGAAATGCATCATTCTTTAATAGTTTCAACTTTGAGACCATTATGGAGGGAGAAGTTTCTGGTGCTCCTCATCTGTTTTACCGTACACAGAGGGGTATGTCTGTTTTCAAGCCAAAGTAACAAAAACAATTTGCTAAATGTAACACAACAATACAACATTGTGATTATGTAATTTAACAGTAGAACACTTCTCAAAATAACCATAACCAATGCTTTAAAAGACTTTAAAGAAAAATGAAAGATGAAGTCCTCATAAAGAAAGGATTTGTTACCCTGAGTACACTCTTCGTAATTCCATATCCTAGTAAATCCGGAAAAGCATGCCTTTGAGCTCTTAATTATATGCTACGGGGAAAAAAATCTGATCCCTGTTATGAATAAAGAGATTCTCGATGCAAACAATGTTATATTGAATTTTGCATCCCCATTTCAAAAGGTATTTGCCTTGTCTGACAGGCTCATCACCCAGCAGGCGGGGAAATCTCTAGAAGGAGCAGGCGGTGGCCACTAATAAAGGTTTGTCTATGTTTATTTAAAGATGAGACTTTTTTTTCATTATAATTCAGATGAGCGATATATGAAAAGTCAAACATGCTGAGTAGGTTTTCAATGAGGATGAAGGAAGTGTCAAAAAGGAGTCTGGCAGCAGGCCCACTTCATTTATAAATGATGGACCCTGAGTTCAGTGGTGCACATTACTAGAATCACTCTCTCTGTCTCTCTCAAATACACACACACATAAACACACACACACATGCACACATAGCTTACTCAGTTTTGAACTTCTGACTGACAGCTTTGTGTTCTTGAACTCTGCATATCACTGTTCTCAGCCACTTGTGTGAACAACACATTCATCTACACTTTTCATGTTTTGTTAGCCAGTAGGAGGTTTTAACGACTCCCAGTATACCTCCAATCGGCATATCACAATTACCACGGGACTTCCCATGGCTTTCTAAACTGACCGCAGGCCAGAAGTGCCCAAAACATGCAGTTCCTCAAATGACCACTTGGGGCTGGATCCAAAAGTGAGCAATCTCCAAAACCTCCAATGACCCCCATGTTAAAGCGTCCACTTTAACAGCAGAAACAGATCTATTTTGAGATCGATACAAAATACAGTTCGATAGACAGGTTTCACATCCGTCCTACTTTAAGTCATCGGGTAAGAGCGCATAAAGATACAAATTGTTGTATGAAATACATGAACTTGACATCTATGCTGTGAATTAAGAGTGAAAAGAGCATAACCGCTTTTCAGAAACTTATGGGTGACATTTAAACAAGAATAAGACAGAAATAATAGTTTTTGGCCAATCTGCATTTTAGATAGTCATGACAGTGTTATTAGCCCTTTATTAATGTATGTGAGCTTTTAAACTTTCATGATTCTGTCAGACCTCTGACATCAACCAATCAGCTGCTCCTGACTGTTCCCAGATTCAACCTAAAAGCAGAAGTGAGTGTTTTCCATCGTTGCTCCCAAAACTGTGGAGCAGTCTACATTTTATTATCAGTTCTGCCCAGATCATGGAAAATTTTAAATCATTGTTAAAAACATAC